>JARHVA010000056.1:8047500-8132500 GCA_037957365.1 Torreya grandis
ACTATGTACAAGATGACATTCCATTTAGATTAAAGTAGAAACCTCTCAAGTCCTCTCCACGTGGTTAACAAAGATGAAGAACAAACTACTATTTAAGTGCCTTTATAGTTGGATTAGCTCCTTTCCTACTTGTCAACCTTGTTATCTTATCTCCAAGTGAATCAACTAAAGCAAACATATATCTAACATAAAAAAATTCATCATGTGGTCCAATACTTACCTCATGTTGGTCTTAAACATTAGGAAATATTTCCAATGTAAAAGCATTCCTATCCATAATAACATCTAAAACTTTAATATCTAATGGCTCACTAGAACAATGCTCTTTGAATTTTATGACATCTTTAGATATGTCATATTGATTTTCAACTACTGAAAACTATTCAAGCTCTTGAAGGACCTCAAAATATTTCCTTCTATCTTCATGAGGATATTTTTGAAATGTGTTTTGATCAACATCCTCCTAAACATATTTTCCATCCTTCACAACTACTTTATCAATGTCTTTACAAGGAGATGTAGGCCTATAAATATTTTCAAAGTCTTGAATTAACTCAAAATACTACTGCCATAAGTCATCTTGAATATCTTCATGATAGACTTATTGAGTTTCACTTTCAACTTCAATTTGATTTTGATCCTCAAGGGCTGCAACATGATCTTTTTCTATGCCAAATAGAAGTTAATTTTACTAACACAACTCTTGGTCATCCTCTCTTAAAAAATTTTATTCTTCACCTAATGCTCTTCTTTTTCCCTCCATACAATAGGTCCTTATTTGAAAAGGGATATGGTGGGAGGCTAAGAGGTTCCATTTGGTGGCATAGAAATATAGGGCATTATAAGATGCTCTTGTACTCAAGGCACTTGGTGAATCTTGATTACTTCAAAATGTTAATTTTTTGAGATAAAAGGTAATTAATATGATCAGTATTATTTTTATAAACTATATTAGGAACATTTTAAGTGTATTTTACCTCTTGGGGCTCATCTATAGCCCTTCTCTTGGATTTTGTAATGGTTGTAACAAAGTCATTTGATTTGCTAGGCTCACCAATTTGATTTACTAACACATGATCATCAACTTGTAAATTCACCAAGATTCTATTTGGTTGTACTTATCCATGATTCACTTCCCCTTATTACATCATAGCTTTATTGTGTTGGCCTTATTGAAGAAAGGCTTCTTCTTGTGTCATTTGAGCAATTACCATATTTTGTAATACTAAGGCTTTATTTTGCACATCATTGGTGTTAGAAGGCTAGAAAATTGAATATTTCATCAAATTATTTTGTACTGGAATAAGGGCCTTAGTTGAGGAATAACATTAGGATTAATTATAACATATGGTTTGGCTGGTGTAATGGATCCTTGAGCTTGATATGGAGGCTTATGATCTTTATTGCCTTGGTAGGGAGGTCTTTACTCTCTATATGGCTGATATGTGGGATGATTGGGTGCTTGATATGTCCTATTATTATTACCTCTTCAACTTAATTAACTCATTACCAAAATATTGTAGCATACCTTTTAGTTTAACAAACTCACTAGATTGAATATGATGAATTTGAACTTGACTTTGAGGGGTTGGTTTTGGGCTATTAATAGATCTTGAGGAGGTAGAATAGGTTTTAATTACGTAAAACTTGGAATTGGAGGCTCATATTTAAGTTTACCAGCTTGAATTAGACTATTTTAAGCTCTAATGAAAACCTCATATGCATCTGGGAGTGTCCTACAATCCATATATTTAATCATAATTGAAATATCATAATTCAAGGCTCTCAAAAAGTATAGGAAAGCATATTCAAGAGATGGCCTTATCATCAGAGGTATTATATTACATGTATTATAAAATATAATATTGAATTAAGTCATAAATTCAGGTGTTACTCTCTTAATGGTAGTGAGTTGATCAACAAGGGAAGATGGTCTAATTTATCTTTAAATTGTGTACATAATACTATACCTAAATCATCCCAACTAGTAACAAAGTTAAAGGAAAGGTTTCTATACTATTTTAATGCCTTTCCCTTGAAATATGAAACAAGTAAATGGATGGAAACATTATATTAAGTAACATGGTGGAATGAACACAAGTTGGACACATCTTTGATATGTTCCGTGGGTGTAGTTTGGTCTTCACCTATAAAATATGGTAAGATTTTTAGGGTTGAGGCTGAAATATGATATTATTGGGATAAATTGAGAGGTATTCCATCATTGAAAGGAAAAAACACCTAGTTCCTTAGGACATCCATGTTGATAATGGGATTTAAACTTGAAGTGGTCTCTACTTGTAGACCTTGTAGTGACCTTAGGCATGAAACTGATACTTCTTGCTACTCAAATGTCTTTTTTTAGATTCAATCTATGTCCCACCAAGCATGACAAAAACTATTATCACTTATAAGTGCACCCTCTAACCATTCCAATCATTGGATATGATTAAATAATCACTTAAACCTCTCAAAATAGCTTTTATGACTGTCTCTCTTATTTAATTGAAACCTTCCAACTTGTACCTTTACCTTTATCAATTATTTAGATTAAAAATTTTATTAAGGAAGCTATAATAAGGTTATGTATTCCCCATAATAGCTCACACATCTTTTTTTTTCAAAAAATAAAATAAAAAATGTAATCACTTTACCTAAAACAAAGCCATTGGGGTTTAAGAAGGGTTTTAAAGCACCTTTCCTTCTTAATGATTGTTCAGAAAGTTAAGAAATTGTAACCTAAAACCAATGCATATAATATTGAGGGAATAAGGGCCCTGATATTCCCATAAGACCATTTAAACAAAATATTCTTTTCCTTCATGAAATGGACATTTAAAAATTTCCCTCGCTAGCTTGTAAGTAGCTAGTTAGAGGAATAGAAGAAAGTTATGTCAAAATTTAGACCTGTGAGCAGTTCTTGAAGATGGTTTAGGTTTTATGAAGGTTGTATGATGTTTTTGAGACTTTTGTGATTACTCACTCTTTTAATGGATTATTTTTGAAAATATACACATAAGTAACTTTTACCAATGGTGGAAAAATTTATCAACAATAATCCCATGTAGGGATTGTAATGGAGCTTCACAAATTTTTAGATTCCCATATTCAGTTTAGTGTGTATGTTTGCATGTTCTATAGTGTGGAGTTTAAGTAGATTATAATGTGGTAATTCTAGATTTTTTTTAGTTGTTTATTGATGTTACTATTGTATGAAATCAGAAATACATCATGTCTATAAATGAATCCTATCTCAAAGAAGATAAATCATACCATATACTTTTGATTGGGGACATTAAATAATTAGGAACATGACTAATATGGGGATCTACTAGACCCAATTAAGGGATCTATTATCATAATACACAATTCTAGGGAGGGTTAAAAATCTTACACTCAAGCACAATCACACAATAACCCTTGGGAGTCCTATGTTTTCATATATCTCATTAAACTAATAATAAATAAAGTAAAATCTAATCTAGTGCTCACCAGAACTTGTGGCACAAAGTGGGGGTTATAAATAATAAAAGTAAACATGCATAAGATACATATACTCACATCAATGTATACAAAATCTTAATGCATGGAAGAGAAGTACAAAATCATATATATCTACTTTTCAAAGAAGGAACAAATTTAGAAAAACTTACCTTTGAAGACAAATCCACTGATCCTCAATATCTTCCTTGGTCAAGGTGGTTCGTAAGAGGTTATTGTGGTATGTAAGGATGACAAGGATAAACTATCTTTAAGCAATAAAACCTATCAATACATCTAAAAGACTTATCCACAAGACAAGATTTGTATCTCCAAATAAAATATGAAACCCTAAGCTTATTCCTCAAATAGAATGGTGGATAAGCAAATGTGAATAAATCTTACTTCTTCTTATCTTCTATAAATAATGGTAAAATGAACTTGTATATATAGGTAGATTTAAACCTAATCCCTTTCAAAAAAATTGACAGATAGGGTTGACCCAATCGACCTAGCATAATTTTGGATAAGAATTCACTACGTTATGGGCTAGGTTGGCCAAGAGATGACCTAGACCCTAGTTGAATTTCACCCAAAAATGTACAGGGTCAACCTAATTGACCTAGTACAATAAATAGTCAAAAAGGGTCTAAGACTAAGAAAAGGGGGATAAAAGGTAGAAAATGGTTAGAGAGTGTGCAACAAAAAAGAACAAGATTAGGGATAAGGTTTTCAAGAAACAAGTGTGTAGATAAGAAGTGGTAAAAGGGACAACAATCCTATGAAGCACCAATGGTCTACCCACCCCTTTCCTAGTACACCCCTTAAGGTGTGCAATCAGAGAGATTGAGACTCAAAAGGTTACTATAAGATACAAATATTAGTAAGTGATAAAATTTTGAAAATATTATGTGTATCTATATGCCCCACTCAAAGCTCATCACATATCATGTGAGTGCAATACAATGGTAGTTCAAGAATAGAACATGATAACACATAACATTGATACTAAGTAAAATGTAGTAAGGAACAAATACTATAAATGAAAAGACATAATTGAAATACACATACCTTTACTTACCTTAATGTTGAAGATAAAGAAGTAAATTGCAAGAGAAATGAAGGCATCCAATGTGAAGAATCATTAGGCAAACCTATAGAGATTAGTACAAAAAATAGCCAAAAATTGAAATTTTTGGAAGATAGGCATATAGTAGTAGAAAATATTCTCTATGTTGTCATGATTCTAGAACATTTTATGGTTTAAAAGACAGATGAGTAAAAACAAATATATGAGCAAACTAAAAAATTTGATAGAAAATATTGGAGAGGTAAGTTTAAATAAGGTGAAATGGAAGTCATTTGTTATTTTTGACTTGTGAGTGAGAGAAAAAGAGCTATGAGAGACCAAATGAGATAATATGGTAAGGAGACAACAATTGATATGAGAGGGACTCCTAGTAGTGGTAACAGGTGCAACACAAGTAGGCAACTAAGAATATCAAACTTGTTTTTGAATATTTTATTGATTTTAAGTGTTTTTTATAAATTTATAATGTAGATAAATTATAGGAATCAAAATGAACCCAAAAAAGTTTCTAAGGGTAGTAAAAACCAAATAGGGAAATGGGTTTGAAGGGATCAGAGTAATAACTATCGAAAGGCTTTTATTATTGGCAATGAAAGGGGTCGATAAGCAAAACCAACTAGGTCGACCTAGTCAACCTACTAGGTTGAAAATTTGATAAATCCACACTACCAACTTAGAAGGTATTGCCAACTTAGTTTGTTTTCCAAACTATTAACCTAGTACATGACTGATGACCTAGTAGAAAAATCCACCGTAATGACTTAGTACTAAGGGTAAAAAATTAAAGGGTCGACTTAGTTTGTTAAGTCAACCTAGTCAAAATGAAGAAATTTTGGTCAACCTAGTGTTTGACTAAGTGACTAGAATAGTACAAAAATACATGCAATAGGCTGAAAGAGGGCTAGAAAGGGCCAAAATGGTCAACTAAGTACTAAAAGTGGTTAAATAGGCCTGAAATAGGTCTAATTGATTAAAATGGATAGATTAAAGAAAATTAGACTAGTTTTTATTAAAATTTGAAAGGAATGTATTTTGATTATAAATTGCATAGAGGATATACTTCATCTTTTATTGTTTTATGGTTATAGGAACATCCAAGATTTTGGTGTTTGGTGGATGTAGCAAGGATCCTAGACCTCTTGGAGTGATTGTTAGCTAAGAATCATATGATATTGATTACATTAGGTCTAGGAGGGATTGTAGATATGTGTATGATCCCATTAAGTTTACATTTGATAGTCATGTTCTTAGGAGCCTACAAATGGTTGAATAACACATTTAGGTGGGTATCACTCTAGAGGACATCTATACTATCCTTGGACTACCTATAGGAAGTATACTTATGGTCACAGGAGTACTAGATGGATAAGAGGAGAGGAACACCTTAGCCATATGGGTAATGGGCTCAGAAAGGATATATCTCAGACTGAGATTCACCTTATTATAAATTTATACCTCTCATATTTTATATATTTTGAAAGTGGTTATAAGATTTGTGATAACATGGGTACTATGTCATAAGTCAGATGGAAAGGTACAACTATATATGATAGCTTTATGCTAGACTATATTGGAGCATGGGGTTGTATATGATTTAGGATCTATCATTTGGGTACAACTTATACATGACACGTATGGGATGTTTCCTAGAGGAAATAAGTCTATAGGGCTTATTATATTGCTAGGTTCATGGATATATAAGAGGTTCCATATGTTTTAAATGGTTAGGTTGCCCCATGTGGTTGATAATAGGTTACCTCAGGTACATAGGTGGTGGTAGGATCAAGTAGTGTAATACATGCCCCACATGTTAGCATTATAAATAATAAAGTGAGTAGAAATTGTGTAGAATCCTTGTGGGCACATTACTATGGTATGGCTGAGGTAGGAGACAATAGAACTATAATCAACATAGATAGATATTATAGGCAACTATACCTAGTGGATAGAACTACATTAGGTGGCTCATGTACCATGATAGATGGGACTCCCTCACCCAATGGTGTTGATAATATTTCCTCAATTTTGGGCCAATAATATGAGAGAGCCAAGGGGAGAGAAGGATTAGGGCCACTAGTTCTTAGGCCAGTGATTAGGCCAAATCATGAGAGACCATGGACTAGTTAAGCATGATATACATCAAATAGAGAAGATATGGTTATGGGAGTCATAGAGGTACCACTACCAACACCATAGTAGGAGGATAAATGACCAAATTGATTTCATTATCAATAAAGGCATCAACAACAAGAGATAGTAGAGATAGTGGTCATCTTAGATGACCCATCAAACATGCTAGGATAGAGTTAGGCAATAGAGAGACCACTCAGGCATATCCTAAGATGGGAATGAGTGGTGATTCCAATATTTGTATTTGGGAGGTGAATTATAGAGGAGGTACATATAAGACATGATGATGGGGATACCATGCTTAGTGGTCATATGGATGGCAAGATAGTAGTAGGTGATACACAGATAGGTAATAGCAAATGGTTTAAATTTTATTTAAGATTATTTGAGATAGACTAGAGATGGATATATTTTGAGATATATCTGTGATGTAATACCTATCTCATTTTATTATTGTAGATGTTATGGATGATTAGACTAGATGGGTATCCCAAGTAATGAGAGCACTCCTTAAGAACTTTAACAAGGTGATAGCACCCTATGACTTGATGACACTGGAAGATCTTGTGATAGAGTCTACCTAATGTATTTGGTTTAGACTAGAAGGATAGGTAAAGAGGTGAATATGGGCATGGAGGGAGGAGCCACAACCATCAATAGGGGTGGGAGAAGGAGAGGAATAAGCATGGTAAGCCTTGGCTCAGGGGAGAGCCACACATATAGCTACCATGACCCAACTATCATAGGTACATGCCCAACTAGTGTAGGTACAGGCCTAGATGGCCAAGCTATAGGGGCAAGTGACATGACTAAGATCTCAAACAACTTTTTAAAAATATACCATTTAGAGGGGATAGTTTGAGGCATCTACAAACAACATGTCTAGGCCATGAGATATATAGGATAGACCCCAGTCTTAGAGCTAGGATGATCTATATATTATTATACTTTGAAAAACACATGATATATATATATGGATATTTTATTTTGGTATTTAAATGTTTGATATGATTTGTTTGTATTATGGGTGTGGTTATAGATGATTAGATATATTTATTTTTAGCACATGTATTTAGCTTTTGTTGTATATGCTAGAGGAAATATATGAATTTTGGTTTCTTTTTAGCATTATGTAGGACACATGCATGGTTAAAAATAAATAGGCAAAAAAAAGACTTGGTAAAATATAATCAATCAAAAATGTACTACACACTATTTCATGTTGGAAAATGTGTAATAACAAAAAAAATGATTAAGTATAAAGAACAAAGGGTGTTAAACAAGATGGTAAAAAGGTTTGTTTTTAAACCAAGAGAAAAATGAGCACCAAATTAAAAGAAGTAAGATCACACTAAAACATGTTGGGAAGTATGAAAGTAATGTAATAAAGTGGACAACACATAAAAGAACAAAATAATAATAAAAAATCAATTAAGTTATTCAATCATACTAAATCACATTGGGAAGTATAAAAGAAAAAAATAATTGGTGAAATTGGTCTTAAATTTATCACACTAATTCAAGTTGGGAAGTATGAAAAAATTTAAGAAAAATGGTTGGATTCTTACATGCAATCAGAAAATAAGAAGATAAAAGTGAAAGAGTAACTAAGTAAGCATAAAACATACTAAATCAAGATGGGAAACATGTTAATTATGTATATATACATAATAACTCACATCTTATCTCATATTTGACACATGTAATTTTGGTTTTGACTTGGATTATTAGAAAATTTTGGGAGGAAGGTTAGGTCCTATCCATGGTCTTACACTACAACTCACAAAGGGAACACAAATGAGGTGGAATAATGGGAAAATTTGGAAAAAAGGATGTTGATAATAAGAATGTGAAATTTTGGTAATTTGTGAAGAAGGCCAGGTCCTGTCCATGATATTAAAATTTAACTCACAAATGTAATCCCTAGGGGAATGATTGGTGAATAAAATAGTATTTCTCAAGAGTAAATATGAGGAATGTATGGAGTGAAAAAGGGAATACAAAAATCATAACTTAGGCATATTATGAGAAGACCTTAGGAGACATGAGGCATACTAAGGACATGAGAAGACACTAAGTTGCCAGTGACCATCAATGGATGAAGGAAACCTATTCACTATAGACACAAAGCTATGTAGGTAAATAAGCATGCTAATAAGATCAAATAATGAAGGTAGATTGGTACAAGAAAAGTAAACTGGACTTACCTTCCCATGAGGTATTCCCCTTTCCTTAGGACCCCTTATAGAGCCATTGATCTACTATAAATATTGGTTACTTTCATGAGAAAGTAGGTAGCACTAAAATATTTTTTTATTCTCTTTTTCTAATCTATTGGTCTACCACACCCTAATGGATCTTGGGTCTATCATGAGACCAACTGTGTAGTTTGAGCTATGACTAGAATAAGGATATGTTTTTTGAATCACATCTTTTAGTGTGATTTGATTTTTAAGAAATTTGAAATGTTTTTGCCTTTTGTATCACTAGATTTTGTTAAATGATTTGGATTTTGAATATTTTTTAAGGATTTTTTAAGATTCTTCCTCCATATAGACTTGGAATGACCAGACATGAGAGATAGAAACATAAATGAGATGTAGGCTAAGGCTAAAGGAAGCTAAGTGACCAAAGATAATACTAATTATAACACTTAGGCTTAACAATGAGCCAACATGTTATCTCAAGTCTCAACCATGTATATTCTTAGTTTGCAAAAATGGAATAAAGGGAATAAAGGAGATCCAAATATGACCGATAAGATGAGATTATAATGAGATTAATTGTTTGCTAACTGATCACATGGTAAATAAAGAATGACTAAAGGGAATAAGGTTTGTATAACCAAGTCAAAATGATAATTATCTATGTATATAGAGATAAGAAAGCAAACAATCATGAAAAGAGAATAAGGGAGTTTTTAAGAAAGAAATTCAAGAAAGAAAAAGAAATCAGTGATAAAGAAGACATCCATAGGAAAACATAAATGACATTATAAGCAATATGAAGTGTGAGATTAAAGTTGCCATGTAATATAAATAATAATTTAACTTGATGTTAAATGACATAACAAAGAGATAAAAATAAGATTGGATCACACATCCAATCCAAAATGAAAATGTAAGAAAACCATGCATGTAATCATTAATACTGATAGATTTTCCCACACACATTATCTAAAACATCTGATAAGTCTCTATGAAGTTGGATGTGAACTATAGCTAATATCTCATCTATCTTTAGCAAAAACTAGGAAAATACTTCATGTTTGATCTCCTTAATAGAAAAATTAGGAATGCTTGATGGAGTATGTTGAGGAGGGATATCAAGGAAGGGATACTCAATATAATACATGGTAATGCTTTGGGATATGAAGGGATCACTGATGGGGAAGGATCCATGGGTGAGGGACTCATAGCTGGAGAAGGATCCATAGGTGAGGTAAGGTTCATGAGTGGAAGTTTCATAGGTGGAGGAATAGGAGGTGAAGAAGGGACCATAAGAAGAGATGGAAACATAGGAGGTGGAACCATAAGAGAATAAGGGGGTCCTTCTTGTGAGAATGACCTATGAGATGAATGGTAATGGTTAAGATATGATTTTTAGGGTGCTACCAAAGGATACAAAAATGATCAGTGTGATGGGTGCCATATTGGTGATAAAGACAATACACCTCTCCATACTTAGGTAGTACCTTAAGGTAAGGTATGGCCTTATCTGAGGACTAAGGGGTAGAAGGATACAAAGTGTCAATATATTATTATAGCTTACAATAATGCATAGATGAATGATTGTATGTGCCATGGAAGCAAGAGATATGCCTATGAGTAGGCTTAGTATAATTACTCATAGGAGAAGGTGTAATATAAATGTAAGGAGATTGAGAAGGATTATCAACCCATTTTATTGGAAATAGATCCATCTATGGTAAAGGAAGAAAACCATTACTGAGAGAAGGTGGTGCTAGTGAAGGAACTGGACTAGGCTTAATGGAAAGAGTGATGGGATCATAAGTAAGAATAAACTCATATAAAGTGGGAGTAGGAATAGGATCCAAAGTGGTCTCTACTGAGGGAGGGGAAAGGTCTATAAAAAGGCAAAGAAGATTTTCATGCATCTTAGGGATAAACATGCTATATGGGTCTTGGTACCTACAAAGTGATAGGGCCTAATCATAGTACAATCCATAAGCATACTCCTACATGGTTATTCAAAAACTAGAGGTGTCTTCACCATATCTACCCTATGATAAAGAGTAAAAATGATAAAACTAGGAACTATATGTGATGGAATATGGGAAGATACATGAAAATATTGAAGTAAAGAAGAATGATGATGGATAATCTTAGCATCTCAGGCCTGAATAAGACCACTTAAGAATATATCATCTAAGGAATAACCATCATAATATTTAGGTGTATGAAATTTAATGATTTAGGTAGGGATGACATTATCATCTGATGAGGTGTGATGAATGGAATGCTAAGTTTTAGTTAAGATAATAGGGACTTCATAAAAAGGTGGTTTGCAAGAATGAGGCTGCAAAGAAGCAAGAAGCTGAGAAATGATATGAGGTGAGAGATAATTTTTTTTAATATTTAGATTAATCTCATCAGGGTCATCATCATAAAAATATAAGAGGTTAGGAATAATATTCCTAATGAGTTTAGGATGCTTGTTGTAACCTCAAGTGGAATTGATGGAAAAGTTGAATCATTGAGACACACAAAATGGAAGACTGGGCAAAGGTCCAAGAAGGATTCTTGAAGACACCATGGTCTTAAAATTATTAAAAATTACAAGGGTTAGTGTCACCCTAAATTTTATAGATGGATCCATTGTGAAGAAATTTAATGCATTGGTAGGTAGAAGAAGCAACTACTCTCATACAATGAGTCCATGGCCTACCAAGAAAAATGGTATAAGATAGAGGAAAATTAAATATCATCACCTTCACATGAATAATGATAAGTGGGATGGTAATTGGAAGCAACACACAACCTAAAGGAGGTATTTTCCTTCAATCATAGCCTTGATATGTGATATGTGTAGATTTGAGATTAAATTTAGAATATTAAAGGGTTTTGATAAAATTGAGAGAGGTAACACAAGTGATGGAACCCTCATCAATCAAGGCACACTTGACTTGGATATCTCCAATTTGTAAATTAATGAATATGGGAGGATCATCCACATGAATTATAATCTTATCAAGAATCATGAAAGCATTGGGAAATTTGAGGGAAAGAAAAGTATCCATTATTTCATCAACATGTGTGGATATCTCTTCTCATTTTTATAATATGCTATCTTTAGATCTAGATAAGGGTGCTTCACATCATACTAGGGGAGGATGAGGGATGTTCATTTTGAAAAAAAGTTACATGGGATGGTTTTGATGATGTGAAGAGGTCCTCATAAGATCAAGAAATGGAATTTAGGATGGGAGATTAGTGAGTTCCATGATAGGATCCCACTCATCATAACCCATAATAAGGTTGTTAGAAAAAGGTGCATAGTGTTGAAGGAGATATTTGGAAGGAGGAGATAAATTACATTGGAATTTATGTTGATAATAGGGATAAGGTTTATAATAAGGTTATAAATTATGTTGAAAAGCTGAAGTAGTTGGTGCAGGTTAGTTTTGAAAATTGTTAGAATAAGTGTTGATAGAGGATTGATTTTCATTTGTGTTAGGTAAAGAATATGGAGGGATGGTAGAAATATAATAGGAAGTGTTATCCAATGGAGGATCTATAATTGGTTCATAAAAAATTATAAGGTCATCTTGCCCCAACTCATTAAAGTGAGTTGGAGAAGAATCTTGGATAGTAAAAAATGTGTGAGATAATGGAGGGGTGTAAATAGGTTGAGGGTCAATGAAAGCAACCACCCTTTGAATATTAGTCATATTAACCAAATTATCTTCAGGAGTTGGGTCAATAAGACTTTATATATTTTTGGTGTAATGGGTGGGCTTGTCTTGATTATATTGGTGATTTGAAAGAGGGTCTTTATAGATGGCCAAATGAGCATTATCTTGATTCAAAGCTTGATATTTAGTATTAATTTCATGGGATTTGAAGGAAATGTCATAATCTTGTTGGAATCTTTAAATGATAGAATCATGATCAAAATTAGGACCAAGAAGAAAATCCATGGCCAAATTACAGCTACCCACATGTCTCATGAGAATGACCCCAACTAGCATGAAACCAACAAATTTTTTTGGGATAATACCAAGATTTCATAAGACAAGTGGGATCAAATTATCATGGAAGAGGCCTAGGTATATGTTTGAGTAATTTTAATAAGGATAAAGGTTTGTAAACATCAATGTTATTTGGTGAAAATAAATGAGGATTGGTGAATTGTTGAGAAGGGGGAGCTGGATCTAAAGATTGGTTAGGAATGATAGTTTGAATAATGTGAATGGTTTCATAAGATTTCATGACACCATAATTGGTAGCATGATTATTATTGTTCTTGATTAATATATGACTACTTTTAGAATTTTGGGGTGGCTTGAATTGAGGCATAAGGAAATATTGATGTTTAGCTTGATCAATGGCCTCCTCCAAGGTACATGAAGAGAGAGTGCAGACCTAATATTTCAACTTGGGAAAGAGGGAATTGGTAAGGAGATGAAAAATATTATCATTCACCATGTTATGTTCTCATTTTTTGGATAATTTTTTCCAACTTTTAACAAAATCTTGGGTAATTTCATTTTCATGTTGCTTACAATTGATAAAATGGGCCAAGGTATTCTCAGGAAGATCACTAGTTTGTAACTCTTGGACTAGAGAATTTACTAAATATTATGAACTAGTAATATAATGGGTTTTAAGTTGGTTATACCAATCTAAAGCTTCACCTATAAGATTTTTGGTTAATATCTTGGTAGCGATGAAGGTGTTTAATTTGACATAGTCTTTATATAGATTTACAAAAGTTTTTAGATGAAGAGTAGGATTAGTTGACCCATTGTAAGAAATGGTAGGGGTGATACCTCCTATATCAATATTAGTAATTTGAGTATAATAGGTTCATTTTGAAGATACTTAATTATCTTGTTGATAAGAGGAGGTTGAGGGATAAGATTACCATGTGCATCCTAAAGAGGAGGTGGGGGGACATTTTTATTATGTGTGCCCCATAGCATCTATTGAGGGTGTGTTTGAAGATGGACAAGGTGGTTTTGTATTTGCAACATTTGATTTGTATTATGAGCTTGAAAAGTATTCATTTGATTAAGAATTTATAATAAAAGTTGATGGGCTTGGGTTGCATTGTTGGCATGATTTGAAGCATTAGAATTAGAAGTAGTGTCTTGGGTACCACTATAGGTATTGGTAGGATCTTAAGAGGAACTATTAAAATGTGAGGCACTAGTGGAAAAAATTTCTTATGTGTAAAAATATGGACTATTGAAGGGATGAGAAGAGGAATCACTAGAAACATGATTACCATGGGTAGAAAATGATGTAGTAGTGGAAGAATCAAGGAGAGTAGGTATTATAAGAGGCAAACTAAATGTATAACTTACCATTTTAGTGGAGATACTAGGCATAGAGGTAGAATAAGTCAAAAAAGAAGAAGTCATGGTATGAGAAGGGGTCAAAATAGAGGGAAGAGGTTGAGAATCAAAGAAACTAGTATCCCAAAATCCATGTGAGAATGTGGGAGAAGGTGAATGAGGTTCTTCAAATTGACCACTAATCATGATATGGTAAATTGTATAAAGATCCTTTCCTTGATGTTGAGGAAATTTAGAGATAAAAAAGAGAATTCCAAGGGTATAATCTCATTTAGGTTGATAATCAAGTGATAAGAGAGGATTAAAAATAAAATATGAATAAGGAAGGGTCCCATAGTTTTTTTTAAGTGGTTATATGAATATTACTCTCATCTAAGAGAGGAGGCCTTAGTTACTTATAGGAGACCCTATAAGAATTGGTAAGACTCATCATATCTATTGAATTGAATTTAGTGTTGTCTTCAAACAAGAATTTCATGATGAAGGACAAGGACTAAATAAGGTAAAAAGTGATGAAAACGTAAGGAAATAGGAAGTGATAAAAAACTATACGTAGTCAATTGGGTCAACCTAGTTTAGAAAAAGGGTCTAAAAACTATATAGAGTCGATAGGTTTGACGTAGTACTAGAAACAAAAGTTGAAAAAGTGTACAAAGTTGACAGGGTCAACCTATTACTATGAAAAAAGGTTGAAAACCTATATAGAGTCGATAGGGTCAACCTAATACCATAGGTAGGTGAAAAACAAATAGTCTGTAAGAGACTATGTCGAGCATAATGACTGTATCCTGAAACAAGAAATTTTTTTCAAGTACTTTCAATAAATGAAAGGAAACACACAATCAATTAGATCAATAAGGTTAATCCAATTGAGGCACACAACACAAAACCTTGGACAAATGCTAGCTAAAGTAAGTTTTTGTAATACAACACAAAATTGAACAAAGAGAAAGCAACCAACTAGGAAAGTAAAATATAGCTAAGTGGTCAACCTAAATGTTTTTAGATTATTAGAATATGATTTTAGATGTGATAGGAAGTTGGATATAATCAAAGAAATAGAAAGTAATCTAAGGCTAGTTTTAGGATGTCTAGGCTAAAAGAAAATTATATTTGTAATGGTACTGGTTTGGTATTGGGGCCTACCTCTCACTTCACACACCATAATGATAAGGGTATTGGGTGATTTTTCAATATATATCATTAACCATGTGTTTATACTTGGCTAAAAAAGCAAATCATCTTCCCCCTTGGTGATGAAATCCAAGTAGATAGGCCTTGGGTAAATAATTGTTAAAATGCATTTTAAGATTTTTTGATTTGGTACTGTGTGCATAAATGATAAAATAGTGTAACTAAATAGCATATTGAAAAACCACCTAATTGGACTATGTGATCTATTATAGTCATACAAGCAACATGAAATGAAAGTGTGAGCTAATTACTAGCATATAAGTGTTAATTCCAACTTCAAAACATAGTATAGTGTCATTTTAGATGATAGTGTATGCAAATCTTATAGAATAGAGTCGATAGTGTTTCTACTATACTGTAGAATCAAGGGTCTAAAAATAACTACATTGATAGTGTCAATCTAATTTTCTAGATAGAATACATAATATAGAACTACATTGATAGGGTTGACCTAGTTGACTATATAGGGGTAATTTTAAAGATTGTAAACTATGAACAATAGAATTATAATTAATAAAAAAAATGATAGAGAAGGATATAAAGGAACCTTGGTGGGTTGGAGGATGTATAGGAAAATGAGATTGCTATTGAAGTACCTTAATTTATACTTACAAATTCTATTAACTGTGTTGACTAGGTTGACTTATTTCTAGAGTTCCCTATTTGCTAAAAACTTATAAAATGTACTATGTTGATAGGGTCAACCTAGAATGTTTTCTATAAGTCTATAAATGTAAAAATTTGATAGGGTCAACCTAGTAGTCTGCTCTAGAAGTTTTAAAGTGTACTATGTTGATAGAGTCAGCCTAGTAGCCTAATTTGGAACTCTAAAAGTGTAATTTATTGATAAAGTTGACCTAGTAGCTTGTACCTGATGAAAAACCTACATAAATAGAATAGAGTCATATTGATGTAATCGTGTTAAACCTATGCAAAAAATTTAGAGCTATATCAACACTATTAACTTAGAATCATAAATATAGACAAATAAAATGATAAAATAATGAAAAACATGAAAGAAAACTTGCAAGGGTTAGATTCATGTTGGGTTCAATAGAATGTATGCAATAAAAAATGCATCATGTTTATAAATCAATCCTAACTCAGAGAAGATATATCATACCATACACTTATGATTTGGGACACATTAGATAATCAAGAACATGACCAATATGGGGATTTTCTAGACCTGATTAGGGGATCTCTTATCATAATAGATAATGTTAGGGAAGGTTTCAAAGCCTCCAATCAAGTAAAATCACACAATAACCCTAAGGTAATTCTAAATTTTCATATGTATCACTAAACTAATAACAAGAAAATTAAAATCTAATCTAGTGCTCACTAATGTTTGTGGCACAAAGTGGGGGTTAGAAATAATAAAAGTAAACATGCATAAAAGACATATACTCATGTTAATGCATATGGAATCCTAATACATGAAATAAAATTAAATATATATATATATATATATATATATATATATATATATATATATATATATATATATATATATATTTTATAAAGGAGGAAAAAACTAAGGAATACTTACCTTTGAAGATGAACTTTTTGATCCTCAATCTCTCCCTTGGCTAAAGTACTTCATAAGAGGTTATTGTGGTATGTAAGATGACATGGATAAATCAGCTCTAGGATACACAACCTATCAATGCATCTAAAATAATTATACATAAGACAAGATCCATATCTCCAAAGAAAGTATGAAACCCTAAGCTTACTCCTCAAGTATAATGGTGGATAATAAAATGTACAATAGCTATTACTTCTTCACTTCTCTAAATAATGATGAAATGAAATTATATATATAGGTAGATTTAACCCTAATCCCTTCCAAAATATTCAATTGAGAGGGTTGACCTAATCAACCTAGCACTATTTTAGACAAGAATTCACTAGATCAACCAAGAGCTGACCTAGATCCTAAGTGAATTTCACCCAAAACTGTACAAGGTCAACCTAGTATAGTAAACAGTCAAAAAGGGGACAAAAGGTAGAAAATGGATGGAGAGAGTGAAATTGAAAAGAAAATCTCAGGGATAATTTTTTTGGGAAAAAATTGTGTAGATAATAAGTGGAAAAGGGAAAACAATCCTAGGAACCACCAATGGTCTACCCACCCCTTTCCGGGTGCACCCCTTAAGGCATGCACTTAAAGAGATTGAGACTTGATGGGTTCTTGCAAGACACAAGTGTCAATAAGTGATAAAGGTTTGAAAATATTATGTTATACAATTTGTATTGTATAAAAATACATTTTTTTATAATTACAATAAATATATCTCTAATATAAGATGGAGTTAATAATTTGTTATTTCTATGACTTTTGGTGAAATTAGGTAAAGTGAAATTGCTAGTTTTGTATGTAGATTTGTGTTTGTGATTAAATATGGAAAATTTATGTTATATAAAAACATGAGGTCATATATATACCACTATTTATATTATTTATCAAAATTTTAATTTTAATAAAGTTTCCCATTACAATTGTGTTAAAATTGCCTTTCCCGAGATCAATCGGTGTAAGGAAAACATGGGTGTTTTGATAGTTTAATTAAAATATATTTTTGGGGGATTATTACATATATATACACCAATTTTATCCCTTTATCCACTAAATTTAAATTAGATGCAAATTCACACAAACAAGCTCATAACAAGTGGTACACAATCAAGGTCATTGATCCCTATTATACCCTACTTTTATATACAATCATCCATAACCATATTAAGCTTAGAATACACATATTTAAAATATTTAGAATCACTCAAATCAATAAATTTTACACTCATAGTATTATTTAATTATACTTGCACTAGTACTTAGATTGAGAGAACCACATTGGACTTGATCCCCTCTTGAGGTATTGGTATGTAGGCAACCCTCAACATGGAAGGGTGTTATATATGTATATCCTACCCATATAACATCACACATTTTTTAATTATGCTATTCAAATACACTAAAACATTTAAGTCTAGGGTTTGATCATACATTAGTCAAAAATAGTGTACAAATAGTGAATCAGGGCTCATCCAAATAGGTGTAGGTAGATTAGACTCAGCCATAGGTGCACCCAAAATATCATACACTTTTTTACATAGGGTACACTAACACACCCTAGGTGGAAAATAACATAGTGTGTTACTATCCAAGGTATTGTGCTATTATCCAGGAGGGTTTATAATATATATATCATATTTGAGACGCTTAGATCAGCTTCTACACTAGTTTTCATCCCCTAAATCATTTGTCTTAATAAATTTTCAACTAAATACTTAATTTTTACATTAATTTATATATTTATTAATATCATATTAGGCTAATTATTATAAAAATTAGTGGTTGTATTTATAACATATTTATTCCCTGATTTAATGTACTTAGACCCTTTAATAACCTAGAATTTACATTAGCTATGTCCTTCAAATATAAATCATGAGGGTACATTGCATTTGAATCTACACATTATTTATTTTTAAGAAGCATTATAATTATATTTATATAGCAACTACTTAAAATTCTAAAGTTTTTGGTTGTGGAGAAGGCCATGGTGCCAATCCAAACTCATATGGAGTATTAATCTAGGGAAATATGGGGATGCAAACCAAAAGGAGGGGAATGATAAATAATTGAGAAAAGGATATTGAACCTAAACCCAAAATATGGAGGACAAATAAAACCATAGAGATAAGATGATTATGGGGATTGATAAAAAGGACTATGATAAAAAAATGTTGGGATAAACAAAATTATCTTCATGTAACTATAATTAAGAGTTGAATAGAGACTTCAAATACTACCTGAGGAGTTAGACCTCTAAGAAAAGATAGGGATAACAAAGATGGGGAAATTATAGTACCCAAAGGAATTAAATGTTCCTAGGATATTTAATAAAACATACAAGATTGGGAAAGTGATTCCAAAAAATTAAAATAAAGAGAATAAATCAACTAGTGAAGAGCCCATGTGGTGAGAAGAACCTAAGTCAATAACCCATGAAGATGTTGCATATGCAACTAATATAAGAGACTTGCCCTTTTATTTCTCTTTACCCTTACCCTTTACCTTGGAATAATCTTGAGTTGATGAATTCTACTTGATAAAATTAGGAACACCTATGTTGTTCTTCTCTAGAAGATGAGTAAAGTGATCTATTTTCTTCTTCATCCACTTGTGTTCATCATGCTCATTTTTATTATAGTAGGCACTCTTAACCTTATCTTTCTTAGGTTTATCATTAGAAGAGGAGGTTTCAATATTGGTTTTGGTAGAGGTGGATTCTTTATTATTCTATTGATCCTTATTATGCTTCTTCTTCTCTTTGTTTGAAGTCTTTATTTTTCCATTCCCAATAATTAGGGCTTGAGGTTTTGTGGAATTCAGTGTTCCCATCTATATTAACTTGTCTTGATCCCTGGTTAAGTCAATAATGAAATAATCTAAAGATGTAATTTTCCATGTAGCACCCATAGCACTCTTAGTGGCATTGAAAGTAGAGACATACTAAATAGTCATGACCTATATTAGAGAGTATATAAAGAATAAGTTGGTCATATTATTTATTTATCTCATGTTTTCTCAATGTTAATCTCAAGGGCTTGAACTTAGCAAATAAATATTGAAGGGTGCTAAAGTTTTTAGGACTTAGGCTAATGAGTTAATTCTCAAGTTTGTGATCTCTCATAACATCTTGCTTACCAAATAGATTTCCCATAATGGTCCATACTTTATTGGGTTATTTGGTAGGATCTAAGTGAAATAGGATATCAAGTGATACATAAAGACATGATAGGCCATAGACTTCATCGCTATGGTTATTCCACTTAAATTTATCTATAACTATGCTAGGTTTAGTTTCATCACCCATGGTTATCCTAAAGAAACCCTTACTCCTTAAAATGATCATCATCTTTATTTTTGATTAATAATAGTTAAATAAAATTAGTGGGTTGATTAAAATTGAATCCATTTTAGTGTTGATTTGAGTTGTATTAATAACAAAAGTTGTAGTTATTGTAAATAAGGAAATTTTTTCCCCAAAAATATCATTAATATTCATAACTCTAAAGAGGACACTTTTGTTTTTTGAGAAAACCCTTAAACCCTCCAAAATATATTTTTTCTTACCTCATAGAATCTAGAGCTCTGGATGCAATTTTCACCATTATAAATTACTTCACATGTTTTGGGTCCTACAAGGCATCAAAATCTAAAGTCTAAAAAATCCAAAACTTCCCATGCACTTTTCATGTTTTCAAATGTGAAAAATTCATGGTGGGTTCCAAATCTCACCATTCATCCATCTAGTGGAATCTATAACTCAGTATGCACATTTTCAAATGTGCAAAGTGCATGGCAGGCTCTGAATCTTGCTAATCACTAAGTCACCTCATAGAGAGTGGACCTACATATATCATGTCTAACCTTCATCAACCCACCTTAACCTTTCTTGTGTGAAGTAGTGCCTAGAGTGCACATCTCATGTTTTTATAACATTCAAAGTGCACACTAAGTTCCATTCCCCACCAATCCATCAAAACCACCCATAAAGAGTGGACCTACTTAGAGTTGGTCTAACTTCCACCAATCCAATATCAAACCCTCCCATGATGCATAAAGGTTGAAATACACATTTCACATTTTTCATAATGTGCAAAGTGCACAATGAACCCTGCTTCTCATTGAGCCGTCTTAAGCCATGCAGAGTGGACCTGCTCCAAGTAGGTCCAACCTCTACCACCTACCACCATCAATCATATTAATTATAGGTTTTGTTATAAAAACTAAAGGAATTTTGCAAATAATTATCATTGTTTAATTTGATAAGTGTATTTTGAGATCTGATCATTTTCACCTTTATAGCTAAATCTCAAGCTTCATGTGTACAGACTGTACCCCAGGAGATAGAAACTATAAATTTAAAGATACATCATTTACATGAATAAAATGGTACTTATTATGTCAATTTTTATTTCAAAGCTTCCTTTTCATATAAATCTTTTGAGTTCTTAGTTTTTCTCATTTTTAGGGTTTTCTATTGAAAATTATGGTTTGGGGTATGCCATTTTGTATTTTCACTAGCAGACTTAGGGTTTATCTATTATAGAAGATCATTTTAAAGAATCCAAGGTTTTTACTAGGCTATATTTCCATTTTAGTCTTGATCTTCCCCTCTCGATTTCACAAATGAGATTCATTTTTTTATTTGATCAAGGAAAATTTTCCTAAGCACATATTTCCCACCCAAATCCCAAAGAATATTCCTTTTTCCCTCCAATATCCCTACTAACATTAAATGTACCCAGAGCACCTTTGACCTCCTTAACTTCCTAGTACACCATAGACAGTGGATGTGACTTGAGAACCTCCCACTTATTCTAGGAACCTAACACCCTTGAAATACCATGGAAGGTGGACCTGCATCAATCATGTCCCACCTCTATCAAAGATTTTCAACTCTCACAGACCATGAACAGTAGACATTTTCTAAATATCTCTAGGTTATGTCAGAAGAAATACATGTTCCAAACACCTTCAGGTTCCACCATCTTCTATAGTTGGATATTCAAAGGATTTTTTGTGATCCCTTGTCTCCCAAGGAGATGAAGTTCAAATCAAAGGGCCCTAAAGTAGTTTGTTGTTAGGAATCTAACCTCACAGAGATCAGTGATATAGACTTAGGTCATATTAACTTAGGAGAATTCTGGGCTAGAATTTGGGTAGATTTCAAGAATGAATAGATATAGATTATTTATGAATCTAAACTCCTATAAGCTATAGATTTTCCCCTAACTATTCAAATTCCTGAATTGATCTTGATAATAGCTCAACATTATGACCCTGATAAGAGGTAGGTATATAATGATAAAGGAGAAAAAACATTGGACCTTGACCTTGATTACATCAACACATTACTTTTCATTCCTAAGTTTGAGAGTTATTTGGATATAAATCCCCAAACATCTACATAATTTTATGAGGTGAAGAGAGACAGATGTCAAAAAATAATCAATAAGTAGTGGCTCAGGACCCCTAAGCACTCTTCCACTAGATTTCCCAAAATAATGTATAGGTCTGATTTCATAGAAGAAGTGGGATATGTTATAACATTTCTACATAGAGCCAATGGAAACCCTAATGCCCAGTTCTATGAAAAATGGATGTATCAATACATTTGGACTATATGAGAGAATAAGTAGTATATACATTCAACATAGTTGATAAGTTATTCTCTCCATCAACAATTGTTGGAGGTTCAAACCTCTAATAAGTTTCACATGAAATCATATGTCATTTACATCTTGGCTAAGGGGAGATTGTTCCCACACCTAAATGTAGTACTTAAAGAAATATAAAGAGTGTACAACTACTACCTTGACCTCACCCTTCAAGCTAGTAAGTAAAAATTCAGAAGAGTTAACGAGGCTTTCATCTAGAACATCATCATTATGTTTGATTTAGAGATTAATAAGGAAAGGTTTTCTAGAGAATCAAAAGAGGAAATTACTAAGTGGGTATCATTCTTTATATAATTCCCCACATATTACTACATTAGGGAAGTAGGCTTCAGTGGCTATCCCTACACCCTTCCCTATTATGTAAGTAATAGGTGGGCATTGTTGGAATTGGTGAGGTAGCTAGTGGAGGCCCATAATCTCCTCTCAGATAGACATAAGCTAGGGATCCACTTCCCTATTTATATTGGACATTATACATGCTAAACTATTTTGAAGGCTAAATGTGCAGAAGCAAAAATGAGTCGAGCAACATTAAAGACCTTGGATTCTAGGCCATACTTTGACCCTTATGGTAAAATCACCCATGTATTAAATTTGGCATCATATGAATATGTGCCATACTATGGAGGTTATTGGGAAGATTGTGATGATGAATAAATGTTTAGGATGAGGGACTATTCAAGAATGTCCCTATAGTAGATAAAATATTATGACCTGGCACTGGTCCCCAACAAATTGGAAGATGATACTTCCAGAGTGGATCCACTATACCTTGTTAAAGTTATCATGAAACCCCTACCATCGATCATATGGTTAGTTCCTAAATCATTTTATCTATTTGATTGAACAACTCATGTCATTAATAGGACCATTAATTGGATAAAGAGTAAAGGGGTAAAAATCACAAGAGAGACCATAGGATTCAAGAAAAAGCTCTTAAAATTGAAAACTAAGGGTATAAAACCAATAAAAGATGTACTTAGTGAGTCATTAGTGGGACCTGAATAGAAGAAAAAGATAAAAAATGGGACTAAGGCTAGGAAAGGAGATTCAAGTAGGGAAGGGGAAGCTATAGATGAACCCATAGATCTTTTAGCAAAGGAGACACCACCAATAACACAAAGATATATTACTTTAGATCCTATAATAATGGCCCCTATAGACATTGTTCCTCCTTCAACCCCTATAGTTTAAGAGGCTTCAACACTTCCACTAGCTACCTCTCCTCAAGTACCCCAAATTCCTATTATGTCATAAGTTTTAGATCCTATCCCTCCACTCATTCCCACTTCATCTACCACCCCACTCACCTCAATTAGCTAAGTGTAAACAACACTGATAAGTATAGGGATCACTTAGGGTCCCCCCATACTAGGAGTTCATATTCTAACTCCACATTCCCTTTCTCCCACCTCTCCTTCCCCATTCAACTCACTTTCACTTTTTATTCCATTCATAATTCCTTCTATTTCATCACCATTTATTCCCAACACCACAAATAGTACATTACCTCATATTCAATTATTTTGATTACCATCCCACAAGTCACTCCAACCTTTGGAGTGAGTACCTTTCCCTCTTCCTCTCAACCTAATATTTTTACCTCACCAACCCTAAATGACCCTACACATCTAATTGACACATTTAGTGCCTTGGCTTCTACCCTTCCCCTAGTTCCTAAATTCATGACCCCTACTTTTATTGCACCACTCTCCCCCATTTCCACTATTCCATCAGTGCCATTAGTTGAGCTTGGAATAACCCAAACACTTGATAAGCAATGGGTTTACAAGATATTGGTAAAGATAAGCTTGTATAGACACCTCCTAAACAGCCTATAGTGTCATCTTCTCAAGAGTTTTCTTTGGTCACAATGTTGGTGTAGTTGCATCAACTGCACATTATTTTATGACCATGCTATATAGACAAAAGGCTACCCCTAGTTAGTTAGCCTAATTAGTAAGTAAAAAGAGGAAGATAATGATTATCCCTAAAAACTTGGACTTTGGAATGTCAAAAGTCAAAAATAAGAAAAAATATACTCCCAAGACCCTCTCAAGAACATTCACTAATAATAGGGGAGAGAGATATGTGGATATTGTAGTTCCCCCACCAAACAAACCAAAAGGAGATCTTGTGGTGATAGATTATCAGGTCTCTCAAATATGATTTGGTCAAAAAATGAGAGAGGGACTCAAAAATGATGTGTATTCATGTATCAACTCTCTCTTTTAGAAAATGGACAATAACAAAGCCACCAAAGATGAACTCAAAAAAAATGGATCAATTTTTTAAAGCACTTAACCAATTTATAAAGCCCAATAAAGCCTTAGGTAGTGTAGCCAATCAGTTTGGATCAAGATATAATTGATTCTATATGAGATATTGATCACATGGGAAGGGATATTAAAGAATGGTCTGAGAAATTGATCAAAAGTGGAAATAGGTCCCTCACAACAATGATATAAAATTATGGTATCATCATGGAGAGGAAGGAAATTTTGAAAGCACAGATCAACAACTATGAAGAAGAGATTCAAACTCTAAACATTTATTATCCTAAGTTGACACCCATAAATTCAATTGATATGAATACCCTCATCATTGAGAATATAATAAAGAGTTATGATGAGCATGAGGAATTACACAGGGCTACCCAATTTTGGATAAGAATATTGACCGAGTCTACTAAACAACCCAAAGAGGATATGATAAAGCCATTGATGTGATATATGAAATTTATGGCATGATGAACTAGATAATAATGGTAGTCTCTACTAGGAAGAATAGATACAAGGACACTTTAATTCAATAGTTGAAAAAGAGTCTAGAAAGGACACAACTTTTGTTTCGAGTTTAATTCATAGGTTCATAAAATATGAGAAGGTGATTGATCAAATGAGAACCAAGACACAAGGCATAAATACCTTCTAAAGATATTTATTCGATGTATAGGAATATTGGGTAGCTTTTAATAATTATTCTTATGAGCCAAATGAATAATGAATATAGGAAATATTCAAGGCCTTTGATGCCTACTTGGAGAAGCAATGAGCAGAAATCGATAAGAAAGTTGAAGAAAGCCTCAAGACTAATTAATTTTCCCTCTCTTTCTCATTTTAAAATCTTTTTATCATGTGTAGTTTCATTTTAAAGACATTTTAATTGTAATTTGTGATTATAAGGTATAGATGTGTATTTTTTATGACTCTTTTAAAGGAAAAAACATGTATTTTTTCACTTTATATATTTTAAATATGGAAGTTGAAAAAATCAAGTTGTAAATTTAACTTTCTATTTTGATTAATGTGAAATGAAAAGTGCAAAATCATAAAATCAAAGTGCATGCCTCCTTTTTGTAAAAAGTGATAAGGATTAAATTTTGCAAAGTCTCACTTAGTCTTGCATTCTAGGGTTTGCATGTAAAAGTGATTTGAAAATTTGTTTTCAATATTATCTTTTCCTCTTGAAGACCAAGTTATTTTTTAGCCTACTTCTTGCATGGAGAGCTATTTTTAACCATCATCCAAGAAACATGCATGAATATTTCTAGATACACCAAGACCACTGCTAGATCAACATAAAACTCATGCATGTCATCTTACAACTGTTCCATAAGTTTATAATCACCAGTAAAGGAGGGACTCACCCCTTTTTCATGAGGATTTTAGATTTTCATGATCTCCTTCAATTGAATATTCAAGTTTTTTTAAATAAATATTATCTATTAGAGATTTTGTATAAAAATGGGTAGACCCTCTGGCCCAATTTATCTTTTTTCTATTGGTAATATTTTTCTACATTTTGAATGTATTTTCTACAAGTTCTAGCCTATAGAGAGAAACAAAGTTGAGTTTTACCTTTCTTGTCATTGAAATTTTTGTTTCATTCAAGCTATTTAATTCTTTTTAAAAGTATTTTATCTTTTATTTTAGTTTAAGATAAATCATTTGTGGTATTTTTTTCCTCTTGGTAATATTTTTTGAAATAGAGATCTTTTATCTTTGTTGAAAAATAGCTAAAATATTACATCTGATTCCAAATTTGGATAAGTTTGTGCTTGACATAAACTTAATCTATTTTTTTCCCTATTGTGCTCTCTAAATCAAGAATTTGGATCCATTATATAAATTTGGTACAATTACCTTATCTCTAGTTTTCTACAAATTTTCAATTCTTCAACCCTTTTCCCATGAGATCCCTAGTTTAGTATCCAAAAAGTACTAAAGAGTGAAATTTTCACAAGATTGATATCTTATTAGTTTGTATTAAATTTTAGTGAAAGGAAGCCAACCGTATTTAGAGATAACCTCAAAATTTCCAAGGTCTCATGACTTTAAAGGTTTTTTCATTTTTTCATTAGGCACTTTCATGATAAGCTATAAAATCAAGATATGTGCAATCCTATGTGATAACAATTTTTGGCATGCGTGGTAGGACCCAAAAATTACACAAAGATTTCTACTAGTCTCATCAACCATTGTATGAGTTTTATGCAAATATCAAAGTACCTGGTGGCTCGACTAAGTTATGGACTCATGAGCACAAGGTGATGTATGCCAATAATATAGAAAATATCATCTACCAAAGGTAAGAGGGTTGATTTTTTATAATTATCATTGCCATAAAACAAGAGAACAAAAGCATTCACCCCTCAACCTAAGATATACCTAACGGTTTTATTTCCATCCCATTTAGTCACTCCATTAGCTATATATCTCTCATAATGGCTATAAATCAGAATTTCATATCTTTTAATATAGGTATTCTACTCATTCTGGCCTAGCATGATGATCTACTAGTCTCAACATTAAATAGCAAGGACATAATGTATAGCCGAGACCTCCAAACACTCACCTAATATCAAAACCCAAAGTTTCCAAATCTATTATCCTAGTGTAAAATAATTTATCTTAAGAATATGAGTGGTGTTAGCAATGCCCTTTGCACCATATTCAGAATACCTATCCTAATGGTGTTATCAGTTAAGCCCTAATAATACAAGGTGTAGTGAATATGTAAGAGCAACAAGAGGGTTTAAAAGAGTGTGCCAAGATCTCTAAATAGAATTCAAGCAATAAATTTTGATTCCTATAGAGAGAGATCCAAAATTCCAAGAGAGGAAAAATATGCAATAACCTATCTATTATAAAATGTGAATGAGTAAATCAACCTTACAAAAAGAAAAAATGGGGTACATATAGAGAAAATTAGGGAAAAATGAGGAAGCCTCTAATTTTATTAATTAAATAATTAAAACTAAATAAAATTAGCCTATATACCCTTTATAAATAACCTAAAGAAGCTTAAATACATACAAAGGTCATATGATCATATAGGCAGAACCTAGTGGGAAAAAACACTACACTAACACCCCCCTTAAGTGTAGCTTAGGTGAGATGAGAATTGGGGTCTGACATTTAAAGCCTAATGAGGTACCTAAGACCTCCATAGGATGAATAAAAAGGTGGAGTACCCATAACCCCAATGAGATCTGATAGATGAACAAATTTACTCTTTATGAAAGGCTTGGTTAGAATATCTACAATCTATTTCAATGTTGGATGGTATCGAAGATCAATGACTTGCTTGTTGATAATCTCCCTAATGAAATTCATGTGAATCTCTATGTGTTTGGTCCTTTCATGGAGAACCAGATTCCTAAATATCTATAATGTGCTTTGGTTGTCACATTATATGATTGTCGGCTTATGAAACTAGACACCAAACTTAGTGAGAATCCCCTAAAACTAGATTACTTTAATGGTGGCATTGACAACCCCTATATATTTTGCCTCTATAAATGATAAAGCAATTTTATGTTGCTTATTTCTTGACCAACATATTGGATCCAAACCAAGTGAGAAACTATAGCCTAAATTGGAATTTTGACTCTAAATATCTCCAACCCAATCTGAATTTATGTATCTGATCAAATCAACCTCTGTTCCTACTCCATAGTGTATCTCATATTTGTGTGAACACTGAATGTAGTGAAGAATCTACTTTGATACTTTCTAATGCAACTCATGTGGCTCCTGCATAAACTAGGAGACTAAACCAATTACATAAGATATGTCAAGTCTAGTGTGTGTGAGATAAATAAGATTGCCCATGAGTTGGTGATACAGATTTGTAGCAATGAGTGGTGTAGGACAATAAACCTGAGTGGCATCTGGTGAACTTAACTATGAGTAAAAAGGATTTCATCTTGGCGTACCATGCCTGAGGGGACTATTTGAGTCTATAGGTAGATTTCTTAAGTCTGTAGACCAAGGATGTATCTTCCAAAAAGCCTTATGGTTACTCCATATATATCTCCTCCTTGAGGTCACCATGTATAAAATCACTCTTTACATCCATTTGATGAACATCCCATTGATGTGTAGCTGTGATGGCTAGAATAAGTCTTATAGACATCATCTTGGCTACATGAGTAAATGTCTTAGTGTAGTCTATGCTAGGCATATGAAAAAACCCATTTACAAATAGATAAGATTTTTATTTATTGAATGACCCATCTACACTGTACTTGTCTGATAACCCATTTACATCAGACCAATTTTCTTCCTTTCGGAAGAGGGACTAAGTCCCATGCTTTTTTCTTGATTAGGGAACTATACTCTTCCTGCATAGTAGAATCCCATTCTAGAATTATAGATGCCTCATGAAAGGTTTTTAGATTTGAGATAATGGCAAAGTAGGCATGTGATGTCCCCTAAAACTATGATCATGTCCACCTTGTATCTAATTGATTTATAACCCATCTTCCAGCACTTTGAAATGTCTATCTAGCCCAAATAAGACTAGAACTATATGAGATTGGATAATTAGGAGGTGAGTCCTCATCATCTATAGTGTCATTTTGAGATGGAGGAGTATCCTCATCACCATTATCATCACTTAAACTTGAATAAGAAGAAGATTCATCCTCATCATCATGATGATCTTGAGGAGGATCTACGCCACTGTCAGAAGTGGAATCAATGTCTAGTGAGACTTTTGAAGAGTTTGGAGTTCCATGATTGTGTTCAAGTGGGCCATCATGAAACTTGACACTCCTTTTAATGAAAAACTCATGATTTTTAGGATGGATAAGCCTATATCCCTTAACACCCTCTACATACCCCACAAAGATGCAAGATTGACTCTGAGGGTCCATTACCTTGAATTTCTTCTTGGGAACATGGGCCATTTCTGGTGATCTAAACACTCAAACGTGATCTATTATGGGCTTGTGACTATTCTAAGCTTCAAAATGAGTGATTCCCTTTAAGGCTTTATGTGGATCTTGTTTTTGAATGTAGCATGAATAGTTTATTACTTCAACCCAATACTGAGGAGTAAGAGACTTTGATTCAAGCATGCAATTTTCCATTTCCTTCAAGGTATGGTTCTTGCATTTAGCCACACCATTCTAATGAGGACTATATGGAACTATGTGTTGCATCTAAATACCCTCTAATGTGCAAAACAAATCAAACCTATTATTGACATAATATTTTCCATTGTCAATCCTTAAGATTTTAATCAAACATTTTGACTGCTTTTCCATAAGTGCCTTGAACTCCTTAAACTAATCAAAGACCTTAGACTTCTTTTTGAGAAAAAACACCTAGGTGTACCTTGAAAATTCATCGATGAATGTGAGAATGTATCTTCTCTTGTTGAATTAAGGTTTTGGAAATAGTCTTGCTAAGTCACTATGGACTATCTCTAGCTTCTGCTCAGCTCTCCTTACTTTGATCTTATCATATTTCTCTTTTAGATGCTTACCAAAAATGTAGCCATTGCATAGGCCATTCAAGAATTTGACTTTAGGAAACCCTAAAACAATGTCCTAATAATTGATTTGCTCTAGGTAATGGTATTTTAAATGGCCAAACCATTCATGCCATAATTTGCTCACTCCATCTATATGAGTAAGCAGTGCAACTAAGGGCTGATCTGGAGAAAATTGTGAGAAGGTATACAACCTAGACTAATGATTGGCCTTCTCATAAGAAACTATGGTGTCACTATGTATCTACTTGATGACCACTAAATTAGGTGTGAACTTAACTCACTTCCCTGCACCTATGTGAGTGATTTGATATACTGACAAAAGATTGGTGGATAGTGAAAGAAAACACAAAACATCATTGAAGGTCCTATCACTTACTCCTATCGATCCTTTACTGATAAATTTTACCAAAGTCTCATTACCTATGAGAATTAAAGGTATAGAACATGGCTCTATTTTTGAAAATAGATCCTCTAAGGAGGTCATGTGATAGGAAGCACCTGAGTCAATAACCCAAGTTGAAAGTTGAGAAGTAACTACAACACGTGCCTTGCCCTTATTTCTACCTTTTTTTTTTAATCTTTACCTTTTGCAGAATATTGAGCTAGTGTGTTCTAAGATGAGGATTCAAGAATACTGATGTTGTTCTTCTCAAGCATCTTAGTCAAGTTGTCAATCTTCTTTTTCATGCATTGAGATTCATCATGCCCAAGTTTCTTACAAAATTTGCATTTGAGTTTCTCCTTCTTAGGTTTCTCGCTTGAGGACTCATTTGATGATACCTTAGGATTGGCATCTAATTTTTTATTTTTCTTATGCTCATGATCATGTTTAGACTATTTCTTCTCCTATTTTCCATTACTAGAAGGCTTTTTCTTGTCCTGATTGACAATCAAGGTATGTGATTTTAAATATTTAGTGCACCCATTTAAACCAACTTATCTTGCTTTCAAGTTAGATAAAATGCAAAATCATCAAATGATGGCATTTTCCAAGTGGATCCAAGTGCACATTTGGTAGGATGAAATGTAGAAACAAAAACTAAATAGTCATGAATCAATTTTGTAAGCATAGATAGAATCAACTGGTCATCTATTTTCTTAATGCCACATTATTTTAACTGTAATCTTAGTGATTTGAACTTTGTAAAGAAGTATTTTAGGGTGTCATAGTCACTTGGGATCAATGTGATGAGATAATTATCTAGCTCATGACCCCTCATGATGTCTTGTACTCCAAAAATCTTGTCCAAGATTGTCCAGACTTTATTCATAGTTTTTGTAGATTCAACATTGAATAGGAGGTCGAGAGACATTGACAGGCATAGAAACCCATAGGCCTCATCACATCTATTGTACCACTTAACATTTTTTTATATTTGTATATGGCTCAGTTTCCTCACCCATAGTAATATGATAGAGTCATTCACCTCTCAAAGTGAGTTTTATTTTAGAATTCCATTCTAGATAGTTAAATGGTGTGAGTGGTTTAATGTTTAGATCCTTTACTAAAAATTAGAATGAGACAAATTTCAAAATTGAAATGAAAGAAAAAAATAAAAATCACATAGTATAAGTGCCCCCTGAACTATCAATAATACCCCCTAACTTTATAATGCATACACACTCAATCTTGGACATCAGACACAACTAATAATGCATCTATGAGCAATCAATGTGAGAAAGTATGAGAGGGACATTGGGCACGAATGATAATGCATCCAAGAGGAAAGGTACAAAGGTTTGAAGAGAGTTTTAATCTATTACACCATGTAAAAAATGGATGTTAAAAAAGTCCTAAAATAATGTCACCAATGCATAGAGATCAAGAAAATATGAACTTTAAAAAAAATGTCACACAAAAAGGAACTATGGATTGAAAGTTATAGCACTTACTAGTTCTTACTCCCACATATTCGTGGACCCTTTCCAAAAATGGAAATATTTTTTCCAAACTTGTGTTTGTGTTTTTTCATCCTAAAATCCAAAAAAGGAAATAACGTAACTCTATTTATTTATTACCTTTCACCTCAAATTTTATGCCTTCTTCAATGTCACACAAGTTTGTGTAGTTGTTTAACTTTGAGTTATTGTAGTTGCATTACTTATTAAAAGTAATGAGTAAAATCTCTTTAAAAACCTGAATGGGTCTTCTAGTGTAATTCAGGTTCTTCCAACTACTTGACTTATTACTTATAAATCAAGTAATGATTAATAAGTATCCAACCTCTACAAACTCAAATGGGTCTTGCTTAGTGTAAATTGGGTTCTTCGAACAAAATTACTTATTACTTATAAAGCAAGTAATGAGTAATAAGTAGTCGACCTCCACAAACCTGAATGGGCCAAACCAATGTTGATCAAGTTCTTGGAGAAGTAAGACTCCTTTGAAAGCTTGAATTAGTCTACTAACAAGTTATCATGCCAAAGAAACCTGATTACTTATAAGTAATTGCATTGGAGAAGTTGAAGCACTTTGAAAGCCTGATTTGGTATAGAATCAAGTAATTACCATTTGAGAACCTGATTACTTCTAAGTAATTATGTTTTGAGAAGTTGAAGGAGTTTAAGAACTTGATTTAGTTTATAGATAGTAAATTAGGGTTTGTAGGCTATATTACTTTGTTAGTACAAATATCTGACCATATAGAAGAAATGGATTTTTTTTTAAATGTATGAAGTTTCTAAAAAAACTAAGAATAACCCATTTTAAATCTCAAAAAACCCAAAAAATATATGCAAATGAATTTTTCATCAAAGGCCTTTTAACATGAGTTTTGAAGTGGATTAATAAAATGCCTCTAAGGTCAGAAATGGTGGCCAAGACAGAAGAAAAACCATCAAGGTGAATGCATGGAGGATCTTACTAGGGAGTTTGATGCATGAGAGTGTTAGGATATATCTAATACCATGAAAGAGTATGCCAAGATATTTGAATAGCATTCAAGCAATCAATGTTGATTCCTATAGAGAGAGCTCCAAAATTCAAAAAGAAGAAAAATATGCATTAACTTATCTATTGTAAAATGTGAATGAGTTGATTAACCTTCCAAAAAAGAAAAGTGGGGTGCATATACATAAAATTAGGGAAACATGAGGAAGCCTCTAATTTTCTTAATTAACTAATTAAAATTAGCCTATAGACCCTTTATAACTAACATAAGGAAGCTTAAATATATAGAAAGGCCATATGGCCATGTAGGCAAAACCCAGTGGGAAAAAACACTACACTAACAGGGGTCTACTTCACAAGTAGAGACAGAAGAACCTACCCAAAGTGAAGCAACTCTGCTAAATTGTAAATAAGATGATTTCAATGGAACGAACCAAGATGAAGCATTTTTTAATAGTACAAGCCCAGTAGTAGCTAATACATATTCCAAGAAAAGAGCAATAAAAGCTGATCAACTCCCTAGAGTGGACTAAGATTCAACATCTAAAGTAACAATAGAACCAAAAAAGAGTAGTACAGGCAAAGACCACCCTTCATACCTATTAATCAATTCAAGGTAAAGGTGTCAACTCCAAACCTTGTAAAGGAGGACATAGCCCTTAAATAAGTACTAACAAAAGTTGGTAATGTCCTTTTTAGCATTATTGATAAAATGAAGAATACTAATTTGAATTTCACTATGTGATAAGCCCTATCTATACCAACACAAAGATAATTACTTTAGGAGGCCTTAAAGAATTTATAAATATCAGAAAAGGCTCCAACTAAAGGGCCTACCCCCATAGTAAATTTATGTTAGAGTCAAACTAATAATAAAATAAGTAAACATGGTAAACCTCCCACCTTTTACCTTTTTCTTATAATAGGAAAGCATTTGGTACACAAATGCATGGTAGAATTTGGGGCTAGTAGTTTTATGATGCCTAAGAAAATATTTGATGTTCTAGGAATAAAATATACACCTGTTAATAAGGTGGTAGTTCAACTAGATGAAACTATTGTTCAAACAATAGGATTTATAAAATGACTAGATCTCACTATTCATGCTTGTCCTAGTCTCTTAATTACTCAAGACATTTTAATAATAGACCTTCCCCCATATTTCACCATTTTTCTATCAAGATATTTCACTACAAAAATGGGGGGATATCTATCTACTGATTGGTCTCATATGCTACTTAGAATGAGATATGGGACCAAAGTAACAATAAGAGATAAACCAATTACAAAGGAACATATCAAACCATATAATCCTACTCCTCCCATAGAGATGAACTATACCTTTCAAGGATAAGAAGAGGAGGAGGTAGATCAAGAAAATGCAATGCCTACAAAGGAAATCCCAGACACTCATTTGGATGAGTAGGGATCAACCCTACAATTTTATCTCTATGACTATGTGCAAGAAATAGGGTTAGGGACATATTTTATTCATGAGCAAGATGCAATCATCCCAAATTTGGTCAAATCAACTGAGGATCTACAAGGTATGTGGCATTTTTTTTGGTAGGTCACAAAGAAGAAATGGTGCAGGTGTGGGAGTTGGATTGATATCTTCACATAAGGAAAGTTATTTCTATTCATTTAGACTCCAATTCATCTACACCAATAATGTATCTAAATATGAATCTTTGATTGTGGCCTCTAGTTAGCCAAGAATCATATTCTTATAAGTATTTGGGAATAGAAAAATTATTGTTCACCAAGTTAGATCAAGAAGTGTGACCAAAAATAACTTGATAAGGTCATATAAGCATAGGGTTTGGGACCTAATGGAAGATTTCACTACCTTAAATATCCAAGTAGTATCAAGATCATAGAATAAGGATTTTGATTACATGACTTCTATAACATCTCAATATAATCTACCAGTTGAGATAACAAAGGAAAGAAACCAACATGTGAGGTTAGTTGTAAGGCCTTTTGTCCTCAATAACATGATTAATTGGTAGGTATTTGATAATGACAAGCAGATCATGAATGTTTTAAGAGAAGAGGCTAAGTTTTTAGAACAAAATCAATCAAGGCTACAAGACCAATATGGTGACCATATCATACAACTAAAAACAAATAATTTACCTATGGGTCTCATTACAATAAAAAATATATTCAGTTTTTAAGACCAATTTAAAAAGAAGAATATCACCATCAATGAAGAAGATTGCAAACCCATTACTATATCAGAAAGAAAGTCACTCAAGATAGGCAAGGTATGCAATATTTTATAAGAACATGATTTTTTTCAATTGTGTCAAGAGTTTGATGATAATTTCACCTAGAGTTATCATGATTTGAGAGGGTTTGACCCAAGTTTAGCATAACATACTATCAAAATAGACCCAAATATAAAACCCATCAAGTAGAAATAAAAACCCATCAATCTTAAGATTGAACCCTTGATGAAGAATAAGATCTCTAAGTTAATAGAGGATAACATAATATTTCTAATCAAATACTCATCTTGGGTGGCGAATCTAGTTCTTATCAGAAAAAAGAATGGTGAAATCCATTTGTGCATGGATTTTAGAGACTTGAACAAAGCATCACTAAAAGATCACTATCCTCTTCCTCCTATGGAATAAATCCTAAAAATAGTGTTGAGATTCAAGATATTTTATTTTTTGGATGGTTACTTGGGTTATAATCAAATCCTGGTGAAAGAATCATACCAATTTAAGACTACCTTCACCACCAAATGGGGCACATATGCATTTAGAAAGATGCCATTTGGTCTAACAAATGTAGGGGGAAATGTATAAAGAGCTATGGATATGGCATTCAAAGGTCTAATAAATGACATCATCTTAGTATACCTAGATGATATCATAGTCTATTTGAAGGTAGTTGGTGCACATCTTGATCACTTGAGAAATATTTTTTCAAGATGTAGAGAATTTGGCAATTTTTAAACCCAAAAAAATGTGTGTTTGTAGTACATGAAGGAAAACTACTGGGATAATGTCTAAATAAGGTCTTTAAATAGATCCTAAATATTTTTAATAACATTGTCAAGTCATAAAAAGGGTTACAAAGTTTCCTTGAGAAAATTCACTTTTTTAGGATATTTGTACCAATTTCACATCCTTAGCCAAATCCCTTACTATAATGTTAAAAAATGGAATCTTTTCAGATGGACACAAGAAGTAAAAGAGAGATTTGAGGCTATCAAAAAATCCATCTATCAAGCTCCTACCTTGGTTAACCCAAACTATGAGAAATATTTTATCCTTTATATGTTTTAGAGGGGAAGGAAGTATCTCAACGATCCTGACTCAACACAATAATGAAGGATTAGAGTAGCCAATATCTTTCTTCAAGCAATCTTTGAAGGGTAATGAAGAGAAATATAGCTTCATGGAAAAAAATAATATGTAGTAGTTAAAGAACTTAATAAAATCATACACATGCTCTCCAAAAATAAGGTACATTTGATGGTTAGTCACTAGAGTGTCAAAGAGTTTCTACTGAGTAAGGATATAAGTGAAAAGTGAGTAGGATGGATCACTAAATTCATGGAGTATGACATAGATATCATGATCATAAAGTTGGTAAGAGGACAAATATTATGCAAGCAACTAGCTACTGACATCAAAACTATTTAACTCATTTCTAACATAGTGTATGCCCAAAATATACCTCACCTAGATGATATACACTCATTTAATAGTTGGATTTAAGACATGACCCATTTCTTTTAAATTGGCAATTATCCCTATGACTTCTAATAGTCAAAGAAGAGGTATTTTCAACTCCAATCAATCCCTTATGTCCTCTAAATGGAATTTTATTATGAAAAGATTTGAATGGAGTCTTGTTAAGAAGTATTGAGCACAAACAAGACCCCAAAGTACATGTACAATTTCATGATGGAACATCAAGAGGACACTTTTCAATAATAACTATGGCCATCAAAGTTATGAGAGGAGGTTACTATTGGCCTGGGTTATTTAAGGATGCCCATTAGGGGGTAAGAAATTACGATAAATATGAATACTTCAATGGTAAGAAAAGGTTAGGTGCATTTCCCCCTTTAACCAATTCAAGTAGATCAGCCATTTGTCTAATGGGGCTTAGACTTCATTGGCATGATCAATCCACCATCAAGCATAGGTCACAAATGGGTTATTATAGTAATAGATTATTTCACATGATGGACTAAAGAAATTGATCTAAAATATGCCATAGAAACATCCATTTTGGGTTTTATGGACAACATAGTTGTAAGGTTTGGTGTCCCTCACACTATCATCTTTGATAACACTAAAGATTTTTTGGGCACTCAAGTCAATGAATGGGCCATAAAGCATAATGTGTACCTGAGTACATATTCAAATTATTACCCGCAAGGCAATGACCTAGCTAAGTCCACTAAAAATAATTTAATTTGGATCATTAAACGAACTATAGAATATAACCAAAGGACATGGGATATGAAGCTAAGATCAACATTGTGGGATGATAGAGTTGCACTAAAGAGAGCCATAGATAATTCTCCTTTTATGTTGGTATATGGAAAAGAATCCTAAGTGCCACTATCAATTGAGCTACTATACCTAGAGCTCAATCACTAGTTATACCTGATTGATAATGATGAAATGATATTAATATTAGTTGATATCATGAAACTTGAATAAATCAGATGTCAATTTATGAAAGTCTTAGAGGAAAGTCAAACACAAGTCAAGAAGACTTTTGATAAAAATGCAACTATAAGAAGTTTCTATGAAGGAGATATGGTCCTAAAGTGGGATGTAGATAAAGCAAAACCTAATAGGCACACCAAATTTGATGCAATATGGAGCATTCCATATGTCATCACTCAGTGAAAAGGGACAAATGCATTCCAGCTTGCCAAGCTTGATGGTGAATAATTACCAATCCTAGTTAATGGGATATACCTCAAAGCTTGCATTTGAGGAAAGGACTGGTTCCAAAAGTCCTAAAGGTTGTAAATAATAGGGTTAATTTATGTTTTTAATAAGTGCTTATACTTGATTTTTAATATTTAAGAGTTGTTCTTTGGTTTGTTTCCTTGTTTGGTTTTTTATTTTATTTTCATGTCTTAGTGAGCTCAACTTTTTTCCTCTTAGGTTATAGTTTTATCATAATAGGGTTGACTCCATGCCCAATGTCATGAATGGATACTAGATTCTAATTATTATTAAGCAATCATCCCATAGAGTTCACCAAAATCTAAAGTCTACTAGATTCTAATGGATACTATGGATGCTATTTGCACCATTGTAAATTTCTTCATAGGTTTTGGGTCCCATGAGGCACCAAAATCTAAAGTCTATAGAATCCATAAATCCCCATGCACTTTGCACATTTTCAATCATGAAAAATTCATGGTAGGTTTCAAATCCTACCAAGCATCCATCTAGTGGAATCTAGAGCTCGGTATGCATATTACACATTTTCAAACATGCAAAGTGAATGGTAAGCTCTGAATCTTACCAATCACTAAGTCACCTCATAGAGGGTGGACTTGCTTGAATAGGTCCAACCTCTACCAACCCACCTTAACCTTTCCCATAGGAAGTAGAGCTTGGATTACACACTGCATGTTTTTATAATGTGAAAAGTATATGCTAAGCTCCATTCCCTACCAATCCATCAAAACCCCCCATAAAGAGTGGACCTACTTAGAGCAGGTCTAACTTATGCCAAGATAATTTCAAACCCTCCCATGGGGTGTAGTGGTTGAAACACACATTACACATTTTTCATAATGTACATAGTGCATATTTAACCTTGCTTCCTATCGATCCATCTTAAGCTATGAAGAGTGGACCTACCCTAAGTATTTCAAACTTTTACCACATACCACCATTAATCACATTAATTACAAGGTTTGATATAAAAATTAAAGAATTTTTACAAAAAATTATCATTGTTTAATTTACTAAGTACATTTTGAGCTCCAATGACTTTCACCTTTGTAGTTAAATCTTGAGCTTCATGCATATAGATTGTACCTTAGGAGATAGCAACTAAAAATTCAAAGCCACATCATTTATGCTAATAAAATGGTACTTCCTATGTTAATTTTTGTTTAAAATCATATTTTTCATAGAAATATTTTGATCTCTTAGGTTGTCTCATTTTTAGGGTTTAATTTTGAAAATTTTGGTTTGAGGTAGGTGTCATTTTACATTTTCACTAGCAAGCTTAGGGTTTTTCCATTATAGAAGATCATTTTAAAGAATCCAAGGTTTTTACCAGACCATATTTCCATTTTAGTCTTGATCTTCCCCTCTTTTTTTTGCAAATGAAATTCATTTTTTGTCTGATCAAGGAAATTTTTCCTAATCACAAATTTCCCACCCAAATTTTAGAGAATATTCCTCCAAGATTACTTTTTCCCCTCCAACATCCTTGTGGACATTGAACATGCCTAGATAACCTTTGACCTCCTCAAATTCCTAGTACACTATGGATAGTGGTCATGCCTCAAACACCTCTTACTTTTGTCAGGAACCTAATACCCTTAAAGCACCATGGAATGTGGACCTTCCTCAAGCATGTCCCACCTCTATCAAATATTTTCAACTCTCATGCATTGTGGACACTATATGTATTCTAAACACCTCCAGTTTCTACCAAAATAAATACATGCTCTAAGCACCTTTAGGTTCCACCAGCTTCTATAGTTGGCTATTCAGAGGATTTTATATGATCCCCATGCCTCCCAAAGAGATGAAGTTCAAATCAAAGGGCCCTGAAGAATTTTATTGCCTATAATCCAACCTCATAGAGATCAGTGATACAAACTTAGGTCATATTGACTTATGAGACTTTTGGGCTAGCATCAGGGTAGATTTCAAGAATAACTAGATATAAAGTATTTATGACTATGGAATCCCATAAGCTATAGATTTTCCCCTGACTATTCAAATTCCTAAATTGATCTTCACAATAGATCAACATTATGACCCTGACAAGATGTAGGTATATAATGATAAAGAAGAAAAAATCCTAGACCTTGACCCTAATTACATCAACACAATATTTTCTATTAATGAGTTCAAGATTTATTTGGAGATAAATCTCAAAACATCTATATAATTATATGAGGAGAAGAGAGATGGATTTCATAAAATAATCAATAAGCATTGCCTCAAGACCCCTAAACACTCTTCCATTAGATTTCCTAAAATAATTTATAGGTTTGATTTCATAAAAAAAGTGGGAGATGTTATAACATTGCTACATAGAGTCACTAGTAGCCCCGATGCCTAGCGCTATGAATAATGGATGTATTAATACATTTCGACTATATGAGAGAATACGTAGTATATACATTGGGTACAACTGATCAGTGATTCTCACCATCAATAATTATTGGAGGTTCAAACCTTCAATAAGTTTCACATGACATAATATGTCATTTACATCTTGGCTAAGGGGAGATTTTTCCTAGGCCTAAATGTAGTACCCAAAGAAATAATAAGAGTGTACAACTACTACCTTGACCTCACCATGTAGGCTAGTAAGAAAAAATTCATAAGAGTTAATGATGATTTCATCTACAACATCGTCACCATGTTTGATTCAGAGCTTAAAAAGGAAAGGTTTTCTAGAGAAACAAAAAAGGAAATTAATAAGTGGGGATTATTTTTTATATAGTTCCCTATATATTCCTACATTAGGGAAGTGAGATTCAATGATTATCCCTACAGCCTTCCCCATTATGTAAGTGATAGGTGGGAATTGTTAGAATTGGTGAGGCAACTAGTGGAGGCCCATAATCTCCTCTCAGATAGACATAAGGTAGGGATCCACTACCCTATTTCTATTAGACATTATACATGCCAAACTCTTTTGAAGTCCAAATGTGTAGAAGCAAAAATGAGCCAAGTAACATTAAAGACCATAGAGTCTAAATTATACTTTGACCCTTATGGTAAAATCACCCATGCATGAGATTTGGCATCATATGAACATTTCCATACTACAAAGATTATAGAAAGGATTGTGATGATGAAGAAATGGTCAGATGAGGGACTATTTAGGAATGTCCCTATAAAAGATAAAAGATTATGACTTGGCACTTGTCCCTCATAACTTGGAAGATGATAATTCTTAAATGGATTCATTATATCTCACTCAAGTTATCATGAAACCCCTACCATCAGTCAATTGGTCAATTCCTAAATCATTTTCTCTATTTAATAGAATAACCCATGTTAGTAATAAGACCATTAATTGGATAAAGAGTAAAGGGGTGAAAATCATAAGAGAGACCATATGAGTCAAGGAAAATCTCCAAAAATTAGAAATTAAGGGTATAACACCAACAATGAAGGGCCTTGGTGATTCATAAATAAGACTTGAACAAAATAAGAAGAGAAAAAATAAGACTAAAGCTAGGAAAGGAGAGTCAATTAGGGAAGGCAAAGCTTCAAATGAACCCATAGATCTTTCAATAGAGGAAAGACCACTAGTAATGCAAGGATATACTAATTTAGATCCTATAAAATTTCCCCTATAGACATTGTTCTTCCTTATCCTACCCCTATAACTTAGGAGGATTTAAAAATTACACCAAATGCCTCTCCTCTTCAAGTACCCTAAATTCCTTTTGTGTCACAAGTTTTATATCCTCTCCCTTCACTCATTCCCACTTCATCTACCACCCCACTCACCTCAATTAGCCAAGTGCAAACATCACCAATAAGTCTAAGGAGCACTCAGGGTCCCCCCATAATAGGAGTCCAAATTTATATTCCACATTCACTTCCTCCCACCTCTACTTCACCATTTGACTCACTCCCACTTTCTATTATATTCACAATTCATTATATTTTATCACCATAGTACATTGCCTTGAAGTCGATTATATTGACTACCATCCTATAGGCCACTCCAACCTCTGGAGTGAGTACCATTCCCTCTGCTTCTCAACCCACCATTTTCACCTCACCAACCCTAATTGGCCCTACACATATAACTGAAACATTCAGTGCCTTGGCTTCTACCCTTCCCCTAGTTCCTAAATTCATGACCCCTTCTTTTGTTTCACCAATCTTCCCCATTTCTACTATTCCATATATTCCATTAGTTGAGCTTAGATCAATGCAAACACTTGTTATAGTAATGGGTTTACAAGATATTGGTAAAGATAAGCCTACATATACACCTCTTGAATAGCCTACAATGTCATCTTCCCAAGAGTCTTATTTGGTCATAGTGTTAGTTAGTATAATTACATTAGAATTGGATTCTTTGGTGACCATGCCAAATACATATAAGGCTACCCATATTTGGTTATCCCTATTAGTAAGAAAAAATATGAATATAATGATTGACCCCAACACCTTGGACTTTGGAATGTCAGAACTCAAAAAAAAGAAAAAATCTACTCCCAAGACCCTCTCAATAACATTCACTAATAATAGGGGGAGAGATATGTGGAGATTGTATTTCCCCTACCAAAAAAACCAAAAGGAGAACTTGTGGTGTTATATTATCAGGTCTCTCAGATACACCTTAAACAAAAAATGAGATAGGGACTCAAAAATAATGTTTAGTTTGGTATCGAATCTCTCTTTCAAAATTTGGACCATGAAAAGGCCACCAAGAATGAACTCAAAAAGAAGGTCGATTATAGCCAATGATGATCTCTAATTAGGATTTTGACCAATTTACACCAAAATACACAATTTGGCCTAAAAACACTAAAGCACATTAAATGAGCTGAAATTGACATATTCAAGTGCCAATTTTGGCTAGGGTATCACTAAGTGGGGTAATGTAATTTATGGGCCAGATAACTTTACTCAAATCATTTTGAATTAAAATGCCAATTTTGCACTTGGGTGCTCTAGATTACTCTTTTTTATCATATTTATTATAGAAGATGTATGTATTTGTTATTTGGTGTTAGAAACATCCTAAATGAGATAATGGATCCAACGCATATGACATTGATTTCTAATTCTAATCTAGTCAAATTTAAGACCAATAACAAGGCATTCTGATCAATTTGAGTAACTTATGCATAAAGTGATTAATCATGCTTGAGATATAACTAATTCAAATCAAGGCCCAATTAATAATTATATGGAAACTTGTTGAAAACTTGTTTTTAGAAATGAATATTAAATATTTGCATCTTCAGGTGACCTCATTTCTTGGGAAGACATCCCTAGGCCATAAATGCCACAAATATCATGATTATGGGCCTCCCATATCTCATTAATGTCCCTTATTCCAAAGTCATGATGAGGATAATTATGTATTTTAATTGCATAATTCATTTAATCCATGACCACATAGCTCAATCTTGAGATGGATGGTCATGGTTGATTCTAGTCATTCTTGAAAAGCTATAAATAGAGAGGCCATGAACATCATTTTTAAGATTAATTTGTACAAAGTTACCATGTCAAATTGATTCCAAGAGATCTCACATGCCAAATTTATGATGCCAAAATATTGAGCCAAGCCAAGCCAAATCCATAATATGCTAATGAGAAGAGGAGATAGCCAATCCTCCTTTGATGAAGACTTCATGAGCACAAGCCAAGCAAGCCACTATAAAAAGCATTTGGAGCATCCAAGAAAGGTGAAGGATTCTTGTTTTTATTTACTTTTCATTTGTTTTTTTATTAAGCTCACCCTAGTAACTAGGCCAAGAGATGTATTCTAATTAGTGTGTTTTTATCAATTTGTTTGCATTTTTAGACTAACACAATACTAATCACCTCTCTTGAGTCAAATTCATAGTTCACATAATGGCATGCCTAGTGGGACTTCACCCCACAATTTTGATCAAATAACACCTAAAAGTAACATACTAACCATTTTAATGAAGGGTCTTGAAGCATGGAAGTAAAAAAGGTGAATATTTGAGCAAAAACCTTATTTTTTGGAGCTAATAGTTTTATTCTTAGAACTGTGTAATTCAAATCCCAAATTGGCATGACTTGACCCAACTCACCTTGACTCAAATCCCAACTCAACTCAGCTTAACCCAACTCACCCTAACTTGGATCCCAATTTAACCTGACTTAACCCAACTCACCCTGACTCAAATCCCAACTTGGCATAACTTGACCAAACTCATCCTTACTCAGATCCCAACTCAATCCAACATAATCTAAATTTCCTTGAGTTAGATCCCAACTCAACCTAACTTGACCCAACTCACCTTGACTTGGATCTCAACTTAGCTTGACTTGACCCAACTCAACCTAACTTAAATCTAAACTTGACCTGACTTGACCCAACATACCTTGACTCAGATCTTAACTCAGCCCAACTTGACCCAACTCACCCTGACTCAGATCCCAACTCAGCTCAGATCCCAACTCAACATGACTTGACCCAACTCACCCTGACTCATATCCCAACTCACCCTAACTTGACAAAACTCACCTTGACTCAGATCCCAAATTGACTATGTCAACTTGAGAGTTCATTTTCTTAAGTTAATTATTTCATCTTTAAAAATGCTTCAAAGCTAAACCACTTGCTAATATTTTTCTTATAGGACCAACTTGGAAAATTGTTAAAATGTGTTTAAATAATATTTTGTATGCTTTAAAATGAACTAGGAACATTATTTTGGTGCTTAATATAACATTTAGTTGCTTAAGTAAGTTTTTAGCATTAGTTTTCAAAGTTTACAATTTTAAGACCAACAGGTCAAATGAACACCACCAAATCTTTCATTTGGGCTTAAAATTAAATGCACTTATCAATTTTTTTCATTATTTTAATTAGCACTTTGTTTTCACAAAATACAAGGATGTTGTATGTATTCTCTTCCATTTTTCCCCTTTAGGAAACCCTTGGAATCAAAAACACTTTCCTTATTTGTAAATTGCCTAGTCCAAGGCATAGAAATAATGTCATCTAAAGCACTCCCCAAAAAATCACAAAAGTATTGGGTGACCTTGACAATGACCCTAAAGTCTTTCTATTTTATGGTTTCTTTATTTCATGTAAACTTGGCTTAGGAGGGGGATGCCATTACCTCCCATGAGTTCTTTAGGGAAGCTTTGATCTGAAGTTTCACCTCTTGGAATTGACTTCATTTAGCTCTATATTGGAGTTACACATGAGATGTAGTGGCACTTTGTAAATCTCACTACACTTAGCAAACAATAAGATGTAGTGGTTGTAAAAAAGGACTAGACCTTTTTGTAACAAACCAAGTGATATAGACCCAAAATAAATGCTTTTATTTTGCATTGTTTGATGTCAAAGTCATTATGTAATTGATTCCCCTAGAACATTCAAAAACTTGTAGATCTTAGACAAATCCCCACTTACCATGGAATTATTATTGGTGCAAGGTGCACCTTAAGTTCCATGTTGTATTACTATCATTTGAGAGAAGGGGGGTGTAAAAACCTCACTATATAATGTGCATTTAATTTTGGATGAACACTTAAAATCGTCTCAAATGATGTATATTGATGGAATCAAACAATACCAAGCAACCTTGTCAATTTAGGATCTAAGCAAAATTAATTAGTTGGTTTTGTCTTAAATTAAATTCTAGTTTGGAGTCAAAACTTGGTGTAAACAAATGATGTAAACCAAACACATGGTCCTCATTTTCCTTTGAACAAAGAGGCATTATGTTTCCCATGTGAAATCATCAATTTCAATTGTTCAAAGTTTATCAAAACTTGGAGTCATATTATCCACTTTGGCATAGTTATGATGCCAAATTGAGTCTAGACCTTTGCCAAAGTTTTTTAAGTCCTTAATTTATAATCTAAATTGTACCTTTATAAGTTCATAGGGTTGATGTGTTAATGGGTTTTCCATTTGTATTAAAATTTAAGGAAGTTAGGTTTAAACTCTAATTTGGGTTGAAGGCAGTTTAAGACTCATGATTTTTATCACGACTTGATCAACTTAAGTCATTTCATGCTAAACAATTTCACTTTGAGTCTATGAACCAAAACATTCTGAGTCAAGAAAGGTAGTGCTATGCTATCAAATTTGTGAGAAATTATCTTTGCCTTAGAGAGTTTTTGAAACAAGCATTTGGTCACATCTTTTGGGTAGTCTAGCACTGTTACACTACCCAAAACATTTTAGATATTGCTTCATAGGCCCTCTTGCATAGAGTTCAAATTTTTTTCGACATTTTCAAACCAATCCAAGGATATTTTTATGAACCTTTGTCTAACATAGTTACGTCATTCACTTTTGTCTAGCTTATTTTTCAAAAGAACCAAGTTTTATATAATTATTTGTGAGAAAATAAACTACCTCTAAACTGCCTTTTGTTTCATACCTTATACCTATTTGATTAAGTCCATGCCCAAGAATAAAATGCCTAATGTTTTTTAGAAGTGTTTCAAATCTGTTAGATTACAAATTTCATCTATTTTAAAAGTCTAGTTTTTTATGCCATTTGGCCACGAGTCCTAGTGTATGCCTTGTTTGAGCCTAGATTTGGATGCCATGTTTGGATAAAAGACCTAGCAACTTTTAATTTCCTATATTAGAATTATTTGAAACACTTTGACCTTAATGTTTGGTATTTTGATTTTCATTCATTTACTTAATCTTTTTGTGTAAGATGTGTAATATTAGACACTTAACGTTAGCTTGTGTTATCAAAAATATTTGCATTAACCTTTTGATCCTTTTGATGAATCTAGACCAAGTTTGAACATCATATTTTTAGACATTTTACTTTTAGATTTTGTATAAATCTCTTCCCTTTTTATCAAAAATCATTGACTATGGATCCCAACATGTATTCCTACACTCATAGTGGACTCATGTACAATCTAGGGATTAGTAATGTGGTTATGTAGGAAGAAATGGTGAAAGTCCCCTACAAAGATAATATTGCTTATGAGATGGATCTTTATCCCTCTTATAATACTCAATTAGGGGCACAAATCCAATATCCATTAGCTAACTATTTTGTTAATACACCACCTTATTCAGAATAAGACTAAGAACAAACCACATAATACCTAGCTATAATACTCATAGTTAACGCACTAGTTCCTCAACAATCATGCTCTACTAATACGCATTCCACATATGATCTATTTTTGTTTGAGCATCATTTATTGGATAATAAATATGAGATTTTGGTTTGAGCCATAGAGTTAGGGGCCAAGTTTCTAGTAGACTTCCCTCATGAGAATTTACCAAGCCTAGTAAGAATACCCCAAAACATAATTTATGACCAATAGGCTTCTTCTATAAATCCTTTAGCTTTATTCCAAATAGCATATCAAGACCCTAATATGCCTAATAAATGAAAAAAATCATGGAATACCACTTTAACTAAATGCAGAGAACATATCAAACCTACCTGAATCTAGCACACAATTTCAATCAAATGACCATGGTGAGCAAACCTCTTACTGACTTAGTTCCTTCAACAAGAGTTTTGATAGAGTTAACTAGCCAAGATAATCAGAGTTCAGACCTATTCATGTAAAACACTTTGATATAAAACTTTCTATACATGCCCATTATTGAAGAAGTGTCTTCTACTTCTACGTAGAATAATGAGCAAAATATAGTGGATAATGTTCAAACAATGTGCAATCCAAATCAAAGTGGTACTAACACACAAAAAAATAGTCAACAACATGTACCTATAGTTAATACCATGAGTGGACTATCATATTATGGATTAGGAGATTTTACATCCCAACTTCAACCATCTACATCATCAAGTGTGCAACCAATAGGATTAGGGAGTCAACCAACAACCAATGTCTCACCTCAACAGCCAAATGTGAAAAATCCTACTCCTCCTCAACAAGTGATAAGTAGTATTCCATAATAGTAGGCACAATATAGTGTACCAATGCAATAGAGGCTAAATATATTTCCACCTCAACAAGGGGTAACTAATGTTCTACCTTGTTAGGTAGTGGCAAATATATGTCCTCAATCATAGACTAGTGTACCAATCCAAAACCAAATGTTGACTAGCCAATAATATGTAAATATTGATCAGTGATAGATGTCTAATATTTAAACTAATTTCACTTCATAATAGGGATTCATGCAACAATAAGGCTCCCATGTTTCTCAAGTACCTACTAGACAATAATTAGTTTAAGATGTGCCACAAGTTTAGAGACAGGGTCTTGGTCCACAAGTTCCCACTCAACAATAAGGTTTGATTAGTCAGTAGCATGTCCCTTTTCAACCATACTAGGCATACTATATTTATATCACTCCATCCCAACAAAAAAATCCTCTAATTGAAACCTTCATAGCCAACCCAAACCAAATGTGCAATTTTAATTACATCTTAATCCACGTATGCATATTCCTGGTCCATTTCCCAACCAAACCAATATACCCCAGCATATATCTCTATCATACCCTAGTCAAAGTGTCCCACTTATGACCTCTCAAAAATCTACCCAAACAAATATTCTCCCTCAAACCAATGTTCCTTCCAATTTCCTATCCCAAGAATTGCAATAGATGAAGGATGCAATTGCTACCATTCAAGTTGGGAAATAGACCAAAAAGTTTAGGTTGGATGATGTGTGTTCTTATCCATTCAACATGGAGTACTTATAGATACCATTTCCTCTAAGATATGAACCACCAAAATTTAACAAATACAAAGTTAAAGGTGACCCTAAGGCCCATTTAACTAAGTTCTTTATCACCTAGTGGCATATAGCAATATATACCTTTTGTTTTTGTTTCTAATTCTAAGAAGTTTGGTTGGACAGTCTTGGAGTGTTTTTAAAGTTTCCTATAAATTCAATAATAGATTTTGATGATATTTTTGATAAGTTTGTGCAACACTTTTCTTATAATATCAAACATGATATTTCATTGGTTGGCTTAACATAAACAAAATAAAAGGCTGGTGAGAGTTTTCAAGATATCTACAATGATGGGGAGCCCTTACAAGATGATTCACCCATAGTTTACTAGATAAATAATTAGCCACTATTTTTACTAAAAATTTGTATAGTGAGATAGATTATCATCTAGAACTACAATGTGAACATACTTTTAAGGAGATCATCAACAAAGGCTTATTGATTGAACAAGCCCTTATTAATAATTGGATCATCAAGACTATGTTAACTAATCAAAATCAAGGTACAAATCAAATAAGTGGAAAAAATCCCTAAACCAACATCTAATCCAAGCACAAGCATCACAACTAGAACAAGCCAATAACCAAGATAGACCAAAGCAATTCAATTTCAATAGGAATGTTGTGGGTAATGAAGTAACTGAGTCACATCATGTCCAAATAATGAAAACATTGTCTATGCCAAATTTTTAGCTTATTCCTACCAAAAACCTCTCTAACCAATGTTGAAATCACAACAACCAAGAATTATACAACAAACATATAAATCTTTACCATTACAAACCCCTACTACAAGGAGAATTGTGCCTACATGTCATGTCTTTAGTGACCTAGGAGATCATATTAAGTCTATATTTTCCAAAATTGCTACTATTAATTTGATTAGTTGGCCTATACCAAAGCATTATCCACAAGGCATTCTTTATCCTGATTGGTACCATCAAATAAATTCTATGAATATCATCAAGTTAATGGGCATAATCTATAAAGGTGTGTGCAAATCAAGCATTTGAATGAGAATATGTTGGAGAATGGGGAGATAACATTGGATAATGGTGATTCCACCTCCAATAAAACTCTTGGAATTATCAAATCCCTTTTCCCCAACATAACACACAATAATAGCATAATAATCAATAATAACAATAACACTGACCAGTGCAAAAATAAAATCAATAGTATCAAAATTAAAGGTGGAACTAGTAGAATCAGAAGAATCAACAATAGAACCCACAATGTCAAAATAATGGATGAAACTAAGGTCAGAATGATAACAACAAACAAATCAACCATGTGATTTCGCATGACTACAACAAGGTTGTAGGTCATATTATAAGGAGAAACATTAATACCATCTCCATTAATCCTAGACTGAGCACTAATCAATATAGACCATTGCTAAATAATACAACTCAACTAAATTACATGGATAATCCTTTTTTGACCTAGGACTACACATAGGCAAACCAACAAATTAGGAATCCCACTTTTAGACCATATACTAATAACTCACCCTTGCCACGTGACCACATACAAGTGCAGTAGTAATCAAGACTTGTCCTATCTAGTCCCAAATCATTCCCAACATTTGTTAGTATTTATAGTCCAACATCTAATCCTGATTATGCAATCATAACTTAGAGGTCAAATATTACTATCCCAAGTCCACAACCATCTACCACTTTGCTTATTATCCAACCAATCATTCAACCTTAGAATAAACCATTCACCATTGACCAAGATAAGAAGTTTGATATCATGGAACAATTATAGAAGACACCAGCACAAATTTCTATTTTAGATTTGCTGTGAACATAAATAATACACAAGAATATTTTGAATTAGTTTTTAACCTAATCCACTATTACTAGTGACATATCCCCTAATAAATTTCAAGCTTTGGTTGGACACCTAGCTCTAGCCCAACAAGTCACATTCAACCAAAGTGATGCCTTCCCTAGGCCCACTCTATAATAATCCATTGTACATAGAATTTTATATAAAGTGAAACATGTCCTTATAGACAATTGATTAGGCCTCAACATAGTGTCTCTAAAGTTCATCAAGCTTCTTGGGCACACAATGGTAGATCTCCAGCCATAAATGATAAATATCAAAGCTTATGATAATTAGGAAAGAGAATCACAAGGCACCATTAGCTTACCAGTTATCATTGGGCCTTTGACCCATGATACACTTTTCCATGTGCTTGATCTTGAGTTTCCATATAATATGCTTATAGGTAGGCCTTGGTTACATGGGATTCATGCAGTCTTGTTAATGTTGCATCAATGTATCAAGTTTTCCCACTCAAAGATGGAAGTGAATATTCTATGAGATTTATACTCATATGAACACTAAAAACATCTTGAGGCTGAATTTCAAAGATATAATTACCAATATAGCATGAATCCAAGTTCCATGTAGGATAAAGGAAAGGCCATACTTATTGATCCTCCATAGGATAATTGCATAGATCTTATTACCTTGGATCCCCTTTCACACATGTCACCTCCTGAAGCTTCCAATCATTTAACCATTTCAAATAATAGCCCAAGGGAGTATGTGACCCATGATACCTTCCATATTACCAATCTTCCTTAGAATTCAAAGACCTTTAGGTGACCTTAAAATACCTCACATATGCATTGGAAACAAAAGAAAAAAGATAAGGGACCTATCATGTTTGTACCAGCATCTAGCCTATAGCCAGACCCTCTTAAAGGGGAAGAATCATGGTTATACAATGATAACAAAGTTGATTGTTATAAAAGTGCAAAGTATCCTATTCCTAATAGGATCATGGAGCATCAATATTATGAAGGAAGAGGCCTCTCACCAAATCAATAAGGAACCATTGAGCTAATTTCCATGACTAAGTACAAAAGACCTTATGGACTTGGATTTAAACTATATAAGGGTGACCCCACATATCTTATTTGAGTTCCATCACTGGTGACTAGTGATGATGATGCTGACAATGAAGCAGAGTCCAATCATAGCCTCTCCTTTGATGACCTAGCTGAGACTAACCTATTTGATAACAATGCCATATGTACTCTTACCCTAATCATTTATCACAACACATTGCCATTATGCTATCCCCAACTGATATATTAGGACCAACAAGAATCCAATTTATTGATTGATGAGTTTTAGAATGATGAGGCATTATATGAATTTTTAGGCCTTAGAGACAATGTTTCATTGGCATATCATAAATCAAGATTCTCAATTACATTAGATCTTGAAACCTGTTTTGAAGAACAGGTGAACACCCTTAGCCAAAAACAAAAAAATAAAACATTAAGGTCCCCAAGTGAAAACCTCTTTGAGGCACTTTCTAACCAGGGAAAAAGTAAGGATAAAGGCTAGTCTAGTGGTGAAAACCTATTTCAAGCACTGTTAGATGGGTATGTTCATTCTTCTTCAAATTTAGACTAGGAGACCACCAACGATGAACTTGCCTATGGATCTAAGTTTAGTTTTACAAAAAACAAGTATTTGATCAAATTCTTCAATAATTTATGACTATTTTGTCACATGGATAGATCTCCCATTATGGGACTCAAATTCATCATGCTTAAGAGATGTTTAAGAGCAAGTCCTAACAGAGGACCTTGATATATTCCAATAGTTGAAGTCTTTGACTACTATCCTAGAAGATGGTTCAACCCTTATAGCCAAAGATACAATAGAGATAAACATTAGGACTTCATCAGACCCAAAATGGATAAAATTAGGTACATCCCTCACTTAGGAGGAACATGAAGTCTTCACATCTCTGTTGAAAGAATTTGTAGATATCTTTGCATGGGCTTATTCTGACATGCCAGGTCTGGACCCCACCTTAGTTTTTCACCACCTTGTTGTCAATCCTAATGCCAAATTGATGAAACAAAATATAATTAATATTCATCCTTGTATTTATATCTCGGTAATAAAGATTTAGAAAAACTCTACTTAAGTAAGATGTATCTGGTCTATTGACTATTCAGAATGGATATATAATGGTGTACCTATTAGCAAAAATCTTGAAGGAATAAAATTTTTTACTAATTTCTAAGACAAGAAAATCTTGTCCTAAGGATGAATTTACATTGACTAATATTGACATGATCATCAAATCTATGGTAGTTTATGAAATGCTTTCACTCATGGATGGCTTTTCAGGATACAACCATATCAAAATAACACTAGAAGACCAACATAAAATAGTATTCACCACTCCATGGGGAACATTTTGTTATCAAGTAATGCCATTTGTTTTTAATAATGTTGGAGATATATATCAAAGGGCCATGACTATCATATTCCATGATATGATGCATGATATTGTTGAAGACTATGTCGATGACATATTAGGAAAATCCAAAACTAGGGTTGATCATCCAGTAGTGCTACGTAGGATATTTAAAAGATTGAAAGAGTATAAAGTTAGACTCAATCCGAATAAATGTGTGTTTGGAGAAACCTTATGAAATTTACTTGGATTCATTATGTCTCATAGGGGCATTAAATTTGATCTGGCCAAAGTCTATGCTATAATTGAGATGCCACCACCAACTAATTTGAAGCAACTCCATAGTTTATAAGGCAATATCTAGTCAATATGACACTTCATCTCTTAGTTAGAAAACAAGTGTCATAAATTTACATATCTTATGAAGAAGGGAGTTACATTTCACTAGGATGACCACTGCCAAACAACTTTTCATCAACTCAAAGACTATTTAATTAATCCACCTGTTTGGTTACCTCCTATGCCAAAAAGGCCATTTTTTGGGTATCTATCAGCTACTAACAGTGCCTTAGGGGAAATTTTGGATAAATATGATAACAATGGAAAAGAATATTTAGTATACTACTTAAGCCATACCTTGGTCACATATGAACACAACTATACACCTATTGAAAAAGCTTATCTAGCCATGGTCTTCACAACTTAGAAACTGCACCATTACATGTTGAACAATAAGACCATGGTCATTTCAAAAGTAGATCCACTCAAGTATCCACTATCTAAAACAAATTTACAAGGCATAATGGCCAAATAGATCAGGCTTCTTAGTGAGTTTGACATAGAGTATGTCAATCAGAGGGAAATCAAAGGATAGGTCCTTATAGATCAACTTGCTAAAGCACCCCTTATAGACACAAAGCCACTCACATTTCATTTTCCTGATGAATCCATAATGGACATCATTGGCACACCTCTTAGGGAGCAACATTAGAAGCTATATTTTGATGGTTCATTTGCTGCACATGGATTAGGGGTAGGTCTCTTATTTATTACATCACAAGGGGATCTAATCCTTAAATCATTTAGAATCAGCTTTCCTTATACAAACAACATAGTCAATTATGAATCACTTATCATAAGACTTTGATAGGTAGTAAAATGGAATACATACCATCTAAAGGTTCATGGTGATTCTTGATTAATCATCAATTAAGTCACAAACCATTTTCAAACCAAAGATGACAAGTTAGTTCCATATAAGGCTATGGTCGATACCCTAAAGTAATAAATTACAAATATATAATTTCAGAATATACCAAGGGATAGTAATAGAACTACAAATGATATGGCTACTATTGGCTCTCTGATTCAACAAATAGACAAAGCTAGAGAATATTAGTTCCATGTTGAGAATTTGTTTGCACCAACTCATAAACCTTTAATCGTTGCAATGATTTGTGATATTTTTAGTCATAATTCTATTTGGTACTTAGACCTTTAAAACTAAATTCATGACCAAATTCCACCACCTAACCTATCTCAAAAATAAACCAAAGATTTTATTCATCATTTCACTCGTTATCCTCTACTTGGATCCACCCTTTACTACCACAGTTTTGATAGAACTCTATTTCATTATTTAACTTTGATAGATTCTACACTAGCCTTAAAAGAAGTTCATGAAGGAGTATGTAGAGCTCATTCTAGTAGGGCAATCCTATCCAAAAAGCTCTTGTGTACTAGTTATTATTAGCCTATAATGGATGTAAATGCAACTGCATATGTAAATAAGTGTGATAAATGTCAATGACATTCTAATATGATTCATTCCCTGGCACAAACTCTAAAACTAATGTTGACACCATGGACATTTACTACATGGGGACTTAACCTCATTGGAAAGATCAACCCCACTTCATCTGATGACCATAAACATATCAATATCACCACTAAGTATTTCACTAAGTGGGTTGGAGATCTACCCCTCACTCATGTGATTGGAAAGCAAATTTCCAAATTTATCTTGAACCATCTCATTTTCTTCTATGGTATCCCCTCTGACATTATATTTGATAATGGAGGATCATTCAAGAATAAGGATGTATACCAACTATGTATCAAATACAATATCACACAATATTTTTCTACAATATATTACCCTCAAGGTAATGGCCAAGCTGAAGTATCGAACAAAACCATTGTTAATATTCTCAAAAATATTTTCAATGATGTCATTCATGATTAGCACCTACAAATATTCCCACCCTTTGGGTATACCTTACCAATCATCATACTCCCATAAGATCCACTCCATACTCACTTGTTTATGGTACTAAATCCATCCTTCCCATTGAGGTTATGTTATCTTCACTATGCATATCTTTCAAGCATATCTTAGATGATCGCAACTATCGAGTAGCTCATTTGTAGGAGTTAGACTTGCTTGATGAAAAATGCATAGCTATGCTCAATAATCTTCATGCATATTAGAACTAACTCAAAGGCCACTATAATTGGTGTGTCAAGTATAGAACATTTGAACTTGGTGATCTTGTTATTAAAGAAAACCAAAAGAATACCATGGCTGAGAAGAAGCACAAAGGTAAATTCAAACCAAACTAGATAGGTCCTTTCATCATTATTATAGATTATAGATCAAGAGCATTTAGGCTTGCCACACGAGATGGAGATGAACTTCCTAAGCTAATGAATATTATTCACCTCAAGTATTACTATGCTTGAGTGCCAAGGTGTATTATTTATATGTACCATTTCAAGTTGTGTTGTTTTATCACTATTTCTCTTTGTACAAATGCCATTCTTATCTGTCCTCTTAGCCATATCCACTTTACATTTCTGATCTATCGACCAAACATGTTCTAAATCCTAACCCATTTGACCTTGGTTTTTTTCATTCATTATGTATTTTTAGCACTAAGGAATCTAATTAGTTTCATCAGTTGTTTTAAGTACTTCAAACAGAGATCATATTTTAGAGTAGTATGATAGAAGTTTTAGCAATTGCATCTTTCATTTGTTATTCCTTTTTTATCACCAATCTTGATACTAATTATAACCACCTTTGGGCAAATTAGTATCATTGATCTAAGCCATTGTGTCCTAATTATAAATGCCTATGGGAAAACTAGGGGTAACATTTGTTTATTGAGCCTTAACATACCAACTTACCACTTCCTTTTTACCAACTATGCCTATTTTTTTTGAATTGACTACAATACTAGTTTAATTCCTCCATTGTAAAGCTATAACTACAATGAATTGAGGTCTTACTCTAGGACTATGTAGGTAGCATTTGATACTTGTTGAGGTTAGCTTAGCCACCCCCTTGCCATGCTCTCACTATTTTGTGAGAAACCTAGGTTTGAATGCTCTCACCATTTTATGAACAACCTAAATATGAATGCTCTTGCCATTTTATGAGTTTGAACCATTTAGTGTCTTTTAATTCTTGATCGAGTTGAGATATTTCAAAAATTTCCAAAAACATTTGTAAAATCATTAGAAAAAACCAAAAACATAGACCATTTCTTTGCCTTAAGGATTTTGGGAACCCTTACTAAATTTCAAGTAAACCACTTATCACTTAGTTTCCCCATCCTTCTTTGGCCTTTTCTCTCATGCACTTACCATTTTTCAAGACCATTCCTATTCTTCTATCACATCCATTATGTTTTATTCATCAGTTATCACATTATTCCCATTCCCTAGGAGAACTACATTTAGCCTAAAGTTTTTTTGTTAGATATTACATCCATGGAACTATGTAGGCAACATCCACTTGCCTAGTGCATATGGAGACAAATCAGCCACCCCTTCCTTTTTCTTATATTCCCTTATTTTGTTTGTTTGTTAATTTGTCACTTATTTTCTAGGGGTAATATTCCTATGGTTTTTATTGCATTGTTTGTTTGTTTGTTTCTACTTATTTTTTGTTTGATTTTAGCATTATTACTTTGATTCAGTTTATGTGTGTTTATTGGGTGATTCCTTTACCACACTTATATTCAAATCTATCCATATTCATATGTTTACATTGTCATCATGTTTTTTATCATTGGTGCATTATTTTTTATTAAGTATTGGATTATGAGAGTTAGTCTTTATGCATATTTTGGTCAAGTCCTCATGATGTTATACCATAATGCCTATTGACATGTGTTACAACAAACCTCAGCTTCAAGAAGTCTATTCATTAATGGTGGCATCAACATCTCTTCAACACTGACATGTTAATTCAATCTCAATCATATCCCAAATAGAGTAATTAACCATGAAAGAATTTCAACCTTTATTAGTTCAAATGAGCATCTCCATACTAGTAGGTTGTTACAATTCATCATTACCCTCTGTGTTAGTTATCATCATCCTCAACCAAGTTTATCATGTTTTCCATAATTGAGGTCCAATGATTATAGCTGCCTATGGGCAAATCATTTTACACCATCCCACCTACATTTCTCAATGATTATAACCACCTTTGGGTAAATCATTATGTTTTTGCCATTTTAATTTTTTTTCCATACAAGGGCACATTGTTATCTTGTTTATCTATCCTAACTAGGTAGCTCCATCTACTCAATGATTATAACCACCTTTAGGAAAATCATTATGTTATCATACCACATTGCCACTATCAAGGTACAATGCTTATAACCACCTTTGGGAAAACCATTGTACACCATCCCAATTGCATTCTTAGTGATTTTTAATACTTTTTCAAAATCATTGTGTTTTCACCCCATCATCTTTCCTTTATTTGGTCCCCTCATTTTGCTTCTTATCAAGGACCATTTGTCGACCTCTTTATGACAACTATTCCCTCAAGGGGGCAAACCATCATACATTTAGTTTGTCATCATTGTATTTGTAGGCATATAATGCCTATTTCTATTCAAATTTTGTTTTCAATTTCAAAGGAAAGAATTAAGAAACTTAAGAAAGAATGGTCAAGGCTTGATGTGTACCTGGATAAAGTCTGCGCATCGTAATCCAGATGCTGTGAGTACTCCTCTTTGGTTGTGGAGGAATGACACCTGCAAAGAAAAGAAGCTTGGACAAAAGAAGATGTTAAATGGATAGATGGTGGGTTGTCAAGCGAAAGCTTGATCCCAGAAGTATGAAAAATTCCTTAAGGTATATAAACCCACTAATCAATAGAAAGAAATGTCTGATAAATAGCTGAATAATAAAGAATTGAAAGTGATAAAAGAAATGGAATGAAAAAGAGAAGTAAAGACTTACTTGAAAGAAGCTGTCGGATTGATAATAGTCGCCGGTGTCGGTAAGCCTACCGGCGTCAGTTGGTCAAGGTGCCGACGTCGGTTAATATGCCGATGTTGGTTGGGGTAGTGACCGGCGTCGGTCGGGGCAAAGGTCTTTGGATGAAGTCTGGTTAACTCTGTGGTCTGTGGACAGAGTTTGGTCAGGGTCTGGGTTTATTTGAGTAGTCTGTGGATAGAGTCTGATCAGGGTTTTGGTCTGTGGACAAAGTTTTGGGCTTGGTTGAATGATCAGAGGTCTGAGTCTGAGAATCTAGTTAAATGGGCAGAATGTATGATCTGATAGAGGACAAAAGAAATAGGGATGGTGGATAAATCAAGATTCGAGTCTGGGTTGATTAACAGTCTAGTCTAGGGAGATATTGTTTGAAAGAAATAGCTGAAAAGAGAATAAAAACACAGACAGTATACTTACCTGTGCCTTGTGGAAGATGTGCTATCGATGATTCCCGAACCTGCTGTTGATGTAGCTTGTATGGAGAACCTGTTGCTGATAGAGAACCTGAAGCTGTTGCTGCACCTGAGGGAGAGAGTGGGAGGCTTGATTGAGAGATTTCGTAGTTTGACGAATGGTCGAAGATTAGGATTCCTGATTCGCTTTCAGGGATTCGCTAATTTTTGATTTGGATCCCCAAAAGAGTTGGAAAGATTGGTTAAGTATAACCGACGTCGGTGATTCTATCGGCGTCGATCGACACTTGGCCGACGTTGGTGGGGTTAGAATGGGCAAAAAAAGCCACCAACCCCATTTTTCATCTGCCAAGTGCCCTATCCGTTGGAGAATGCTGAGGGTTGGGCTAAATACGCATGAGAGTTTGTTAGGTGGTTAGAAGAATTAGGAATAGATCTTGAGTGAGTCATAGGAGGAGAATTAGTTCAAGGTGAGGTGTCCCAAGCGAGGTGTCATGGGTGATGTGTCCAAGGAGGGGGGTTAATTTAAAATAAATTAATTATTTTAAATTAATAATTGGGTTAGGAATGGGCTAAGGGAGAAAGTGACCAAGGGTTAGGCACTTTTTAGGTGTCTACATTTGCCCCTTTTTGTCTTGTTGGTTGCTCTAAATGAACTGCAAGACAAAAATAGGAGTCAGTTGCCTCAGGTATGGGATAAAGTTGATTTTGTGAACTACAAGACGAAAATAGGCGAGAGTTGGTTGTCCTGATTATGGATGAGGTATCCCCCCTCAAAGCAGGAGTCGAGAGAAGGGAACTGGGAATTGGGTGCTGATTTGATAGAGAGTGGATGAAAAGGGTGCAAGATAGAGTGAGAACGCTACAAAAGTTATGATTGCGCAGACACCACTTCACAAGGATGGTTAGGTCAAATTGTCGCAGGTCAAAGGTTGAGGAGTGCCAAAATTAAAAGAATCAGGCCCTAGCATTAGTCATAGCTGATCAAGTTATTCAATCGAGGTTGAAGCTCCAATGGTCATCGTGTTCTAGGTATTCCAGGCTTAGGAAGTGCTCCCAAAAACATGAAAAAGTCACAAGTAGTAAAGATCAATTGGCTTGCGATCCTATACTTGTGAAGGTTAAAAGTGTGCGCACAATTTTGCTAACCAATCGTGAGGTAGCATACATGCAAAAATAACCAACGCAAAGTTGCTTTGGAAGTAGTCACGGTTTTAGGAGATGAGCATGATCTCCAATGTTTGGTGGTCGATGGATGGATGCAAAAAGTGATCTAAATGTGCCCCAAGGGGCCAAAATGACATGGTCTGAAGGACTTGACTTGATTAGGGCATGATTTTGGTCATTTTGAAGAGGGATGGAGTTTTTAAGGCCACTGACATGAGTTATATAACCGATGTCAGTGTCCAAAAGAGACTGACATCAGTGGAAATTAATTGACGTCGGTAGATTAGGGCACGTCGATGCCGACGTCAACGGCCTGCCAAATCTGACAAAACCAGATTGGCAGCCCACCAAAAGTCATTTGTGATATTTGATTGAGAGAGAAAAAGAGCTCTAGAATTTGTTGAGTGAAAGTGACCCAAAGCTGACCGAGGAGTTGTGTGAGGTGGCAGAAGAATATTGGTGGAGAAAAGAAGTTGATTAGACGCTGCAGGGACACGTTTGAGTCAGCAGGAGCATACAGAGCCATTGGGACAGAAGAGATGGCAGAGGGGAGTAGAGGACCTGTGGGAGGTCCACCACCAGCGGCACCCATCGTCCCACCACGTTGGTGTTACCAGGTTGAGGTAGGAGGGTCTCTAAACCTCAATTTGATTCATTTTGGTTTTGAATTTGTTTTTAAAATTTTTGTTATTTGAGGTAAAAATTGAGGGGGGGTAGCTAAGAATGAGGGTAAAGAGTCCAAGATAGTTTAGGAGTGATTTAGAGGGTTCTTTGGGGGGTTTAGGAGAAAAAATGGGGAAGCCCTAAAAATTAAGGCTCGCCCCATTCGGCCCTGGGGCTAAACCAGTCATCGACGTCGGCAATCCCGCCAGTGTCAGTCGACCAGCGACCGGCGTCGGTCACTAACCTATCGACGTCGGTCACTAAGTGACCGACGTTGGTTAGGTGAGTGTCATCACTGGCACGCTAACTAATGTTAGTGGCTGCCTGGTCAAAAATGGTTCTAAAAAATGTTCAAGTCGAGAGGTCGAAGCTATGCCAAGGGCTTTTTGGGTGTCGAGTTAGGTATAGATAGTCTGAATAGATGATCTAATAGGAAAATTAGGAACAATTTTAAAATGAAATTGTTTACGGATGGATGCAGGCGAGGCAGACTCTGATGCTATGGGATCACCTCCTGACTCTGTTGACACAGATACACAGAGGCATGTCAGTCGAGGAGTGGGCACAGATGAGCGCAGTCAGGTTAGGCAGGTTGAGACGCTACTGCCGAGTGGTGAGAGATGTGAGCCTTATGGTGGCTTTGATCGAGTGGTGGGACCATGCCACCAACACCTTCCACCTACCTACGGGTGAGATGACGATCACGATTGAGGATGTGTACCAAATTTTATGGCTGCTAGTGCACGGAGTAGACCTATATGCGTGCTCGAGAGAGGTGCACAACATTCACATGGTTACGCTATTTGGAGAGCACACCATGGAGATGAGCTACCACTCAGCAAGTTTTGCATATGAGCTGTTGTATGCAGTAGATGAGGATGCACATTAGCTGGCCATTCTGATGATGATCGACATCACAGTGTATGCATTGCCAGATGCAGAGGGCGGCAGGTTTCCAATTGCTATGACCAGAGTTTTATTGGAGATGATAGAGCAGTAGATAGTGTTCACTTAGGCACCAGTGTTTTTGGCCCAGGTATACAGAGAGCTATGGGGTATCAACTGGCGGTGACGGTATAGTCTATGTGTGGGCCACCTGTTACATTGCTGGGCCTATGAGCATATAGTGGTTACCCATCCTCTCGGCCTCCCAGTGGTGATCCAGGCTGGCTTCAGAGTTGGATTCAGGTGATGGCATGAGGTTATGGCATAGACACAGGTGGATGGAGTGGTCAGGGACATTGACCACTACAGAGGGGTACTAGAGGCCCTGATCCCTGTAGACATCGTCTGGAGACCATACTTGGTCTATCTAGCATTCAGAGACCAGGGAGAGCAACTGGTTGGTGTTCAGAGCAGGCAATGGATTAGAGGCAGATGAGCCGATGAGCTTGAGAGGATTCTAGCTAAGAGAGTGCGGTGCCAGTATGGGCTGCTACAAGATGTACCTCCCGCCTTCCCATAGTACAGGTGGGATGACATAGAGGCACCGCTCCCACTGCCAGAGGAGACAAAGGAGCCCAATTTTGAGGAGTTACCGATAGGACCTGGGATAGCTGACCTAGGGTGCACAGAGGCCTACATGGCATGGTGGGCAGGGCAGTATTGAGGCATACAGGTGGGTCCCTAGCTAGATCTATAGGCAGTCACGAGGGAGCGGGATACAGCCCACATAGAGAGGGACACTACACAGCAGGAGAGAGACGCAACTCAGGCCTAGGTCTCAATTTTACAGGGGCAGCTAGCCGAGGTTACAGGGCAGCTAATTAAGATGACAGGTCGGGTAGCAACGCTGACAGGGTAGATCACTCTACTATAGGGATAGCTAGCGACAGCCCAGGCACAGGCAGTGGCAGGGCTGAGTTTTGGAGGGCAGGCCCACTGCAGCAGCTATCATTTTCACAGGGGGCAAGACCATCAGTATCAGTGCACTGAGGTCAACCACAGCCATAGGGGTCAGGACAGGCCACAGGAGCAGGGCAGATGGGTCCACCACAGACTGTATCTATGGTTAGATACACTGATGCGTTGGATGAGATTGCATATTATGAGAGGGCCATCAGGGGGTTCCCTCAGATACAGTGATACTCGGAGATGAGGGCGGAGTAGAGCCGACAGAGATTGATGTCACAAGTGATGGCTTTAGGGTCGTGCAGATGGTAGAGATCAGAGGCAGGAGAGGATACAGCCTCTTCTCGGCCACCACCACCACCACCACAGCCTTGAGGCAGCCCTAGAGTTGTGTATATATATATATATATATATATATATATATATATATATATATATATATATATATATATATATATATATATATATATATATATATATATATATATATATATATATATATTGATGTATATACCAGCCTGTGATCCGAAGACGAGAGATGTATGATGAGAGAGAGAGACAGACACAGATTGTGTCTTTTTGTATAAAACTATTTTTGATATATATATATGATGAGATTTTGGCTTCTGATGTGTTATGGAGATGTTGTAGACGTTTAATGTTTGCAGTATTTTTCATGTGTTTCATGATGCATGTTTTGATATGATATTTATGATGATTATGATGATTATGTTATGATGATGTTAATGATTAATGCGATGATGTTTTATGATGATGCTAATGTTTAATGCGATGATGTTTTATGATGATGCTAATGTTTAATGATTATATGATGATGATACTTGATGAAAATGAATGTGATGATATTTATGACTAATGACTTATGTTGTTATAATGAAACTGAGAGTATACTAATGGTTATGTGAATATGTGATTGACTGTGTTATGATTGACAGGTGACGAGAGAAAGAGATGGAAGAAAGTGAAGAGAAGAATGGCTGAGCTAACCCCAGAAGACCCCATGTCAACTGAGTGCTGCCTACATAGCCCCTGTCGTTAGGGCCTCAAGCCGATGTAGTTCTCCCAAGAAGGGAGGAAAAAGATTGAAGTGGTGGATTATTGGTCATGATAAAGATATAGAATTTCCCATATGTCTAAGGGTACATGCTTGAAATGATGAGGAGGAGATGATGCTACAGTGTTTGCCAAATGGTGTAAGTTGTAACATTGGTCGGGGTTTTTCATCCCTAGCAACTATCCATATTCGTGATGGATGTTTACAAAAAAATGAATTGAGGTCTATTTATGCTTCAACAAGTATTGGTTTATGCTTAACATAAATTGGGTAGTTGATAGTTTCCATGTGTATTGTTGTCCATGGAAACTAGAATGATTAGGCTTATGTGAATGGTTTGAAAAGAGTCAGATTAAGTCATTTTGACAAATGATGTGAGTGAATGTGACCAAAGTATAGGCAGAAAGTAAAAAGGCATAAGTGCCCTTTTATTGACAAGGACCAAAAAGACAACATAGACAGGGGTTGTTAGAATAAAAACCCCATTTATGCGTTACATCATTGACCATAGTTATGTTAGAGCAGTAATCGAATCCCTTTTGACATTAAAGTGAGCTCGAAGTCCCTTGAGTAGGTGATATGATAGGAGGAAAAGAGCAACCCATTTTAGAGTATGGAGAACTTTGCCCCTTGTTATAGGAGACCCTAAGACAACTACAAGTCAAGTCCATGACCCGGGTTTTTTTTTTTTTTTTTTTAAGAGCGGACTGATCAATGCGGGAAGTCCACATAAAGATGTCATTTGTTTGGTGGTCATTTGTGAAGCTGATCGATGCGGGAAGCTTCTAAGAAAGTGCTATTTGTAGGAAGATTTAGTCATAGCCATCCTTCAAGGGAGTGGTCTACACTTTGCTTTATAAATTTAAGGGCTTTTGGAATAGTTGTCCTTCGAGGGAGAAGTCTATTAGTTACAGCAATGATAGTGCAGCTGTCCTTCGAGGGAGCAGTCTGCTTTTTGATTTGATTTTGTGACCTTGGATATTTTGGCATCTTGATTTAATTTTGATAGAAGGTTGAGTCATGGACAAGACTTATAGAAGATCAAGGGCTCCCTTTTATTAAGACGAAGCATCCGTACATCATAAAAGGGTTGTAGAGAATTTTGTTAAAGGAAGAAAGGGTGAAATTGTTTAAGGATTAAAAGGACAAGGATTGCTCAAGGGATGAGCTCAAGTTAAATGTCAAGTGGATGAGTACTCGACTAACAGTAGAATGGTCGTAGATGCAAAGCATTAAGAGGCTCAGGTTCTGGTCGGCCTTCAAGAGAAGACAGACGATAAGTCCCTGATCCATACTTATGCATTATGATATAAGGTCCAAGCCAATTAGGAGCAAATTTGCCTCATTTACTCCATTCCATATTGGTCACATGTTGGTTCTCTTTGAGGATGAGGTCTCTGATATTGAAATCTTGTTCTCTCAGAGTTTTATTGTAGGCATGCTTGATGCGATTTTGATAGACATGGAGATGATTGAGGGCAGCGAGACGACGCTCGTCGAGTAACTCAAGTTGAGCTAATCGATCTTGATGAAAGTCATCATTAGAAAGAATGTCATGGAGTGAAATGTGAAGAGATGGGATTTGTACTTCGAGAGGTAGGACAGCCTCTGATCCGTACACTAGAGAAAAAGGAGTAGCACCCGTAGAGGTTTGGATGCTAGTGCGATAGGCCCACAAAGCGAAGGGTATTTGAACATGCCAATCCCTTCCAATGTCATTGACCACCTTCATGAGAATTTTAGTTAGGATTTTATTAGAAGCCTCGGCCTGCCCATTTGCTTGTGGGTAGTAAGGCGAAGAAAATCTGAGTTTAATGCCGAATGAGTTGCAAAGTTTTTGGACGGTCTTGTTTTTAAAAGACTTGCCATTGTCGGTGATGATTTTGTGAGGTACACCGAAATGACAGATGATATGGGTGTTGATGAATTCAACAATCTTGTCAGCTTTTGTGGAGACAAGAGGAATAGCTTCCACCCACTTGGTGAAATACTCGGTGGCAGTGATGATGGATTGATGACGAAGAGATGAGTGAGGGTTAATCTCGCCGATGAGATCTAAGCCCCATTGTGAAAAAGGCCAAACATCCTGAGCAACTTGTAAGGTGTGACTAGGGAGATGAAGCAAGTTAGCATGCTGCTGACACTTGATGCAACGTCGGACATAATCGCTACAGTCTTGATGAAGAGTGGGCCAATAATAACCCAGGCGAAGGATGCGCTTGGCAACCGAGTTACCACTGAAGTGTCCACCACAAATCCCATCATGGGCTTGTTTGACAGCATGAGAAGCTTTAGTGGAGTTTAAACAGTGAAGAAGAAGGCTGTCAAAACCTCTTTTATAGAAAAGGCCCCTAGCATGGTATAGCAAGCGGTGTGCTTGATGAAAGCCTGCCACGCATTGCTAGAGAGGTTGGGAGGAATGAGAGAATGAGCCAAGTAGTCCTCAAGTTATTGATACCATACATCTTGTGAACTAGAGTCTCTAGCATGGATGAGATTGATGTCAGTGGAAATGTATGAAGGCAATGGCACACGATGTACCATGACATAAATTCTTGATGAGGATGACAATGATGAAGGAATATGAGAGGCAAGTGAAGCCATGGTGTCAGCAAACTTATTCGTCGATCGAGGAACAGTCTGCAATAAGTGTTGGTCGAAAGATGCTAGAAGAGTGTCAACTCGGTGCTTGTACCTTTGTAAAATTTCATTTTTACAAAGATATGAACCATTGATTTGATTGACGACAAGTTGTGAGTCACCAAAGATGTTGATGGATTTGATTTTTAAAGAAAGGGCAGTTTGAAGTCCCAAAATTAAGGCTTCGTATTCGGCCATATTATTGGTACATTCAAAGTCAAGTTTGAAAGACAGGGGCATGGGTTCACCTTCATGTGGAATGAGGATGACCCCTGCACCCCCACCGAGTTGACATTTAGAGCCGTCAAAAAACATCGTCATTTGGTAGAATGTGTCATCAGTCGAGAGAGTGGCGATAGATTCATCGAGAAACTCGCACTGAGAAGGTTGATTGTCGGGAAGAGGGGCATCCGCTAATTGGTCAGTGATTGTTTGCCCTTTGATAGATTTCTGCTGGATAAATTCTAAGTCAAATTCAGCAAGAAGCATGAGCCAACGAGCCATATGCTGGTTTTGATATGGTTTGGAATGCATGTATTTGAGGGAATTAGTGTGGGTGACGACAAAGGTTTTGTGATTAAGAAGATAGTGACGGAGCTTGGTAGTAGCAAAGACTAATGCCAAACAGAGTTTCTCGGTATGAGTATACCGAGTTTCATAGTCAACCAGTGTTTGGCTTATGTAATAGACTGCTTGCTCACAGTGTTGCTCGTCTCGATGCGCGATCATGGCACCTAACGAATGATTGGTTGTGGAGATGTAGAGGTAGAAGGGTTGGTTGTCTTTTGGTGGAATAAGGACTGGTGGAGAGACCAAATAGCGTTTGAGGGCTTCAAAAGCCTCTTGGAAATCCTTATCCCATTTAAAGGATACGTCCTTCTTAAGGAGGTGATGAAAGGGCTGGCAACGATCAAAAAGCTGTGAAATGAAGTGGCAGATGGATTGGAGCTTTCCTTGTAGGATGCGAAGTTGCTTGAGATTAGTTAGAGGTGGCATTTCGAGGATAGCACAGATTTTGGCAGGATCTATCTCGATGCCACGAAAAGAGACAATGAATCCCAGGAGCTTTCCTGAGAGGACCCCAAAGACACATTTCTTGGGGTTAAGATGGACTTGATAATGAAGAAGGCGAGAGAAGATGATTCTGAGGATAGTCAAATGGTCACGATGAAGCTTGGATTTGCCAAGTAGGTCATCGACATAGTCCTCCATGATTTTGTGGAGGAGATCGTGAAAGATGTAAGTCATGGCACGCTGATATGTGGCACCTATGTTTTTTAGACCAAAAGGCATGACTCGATAGCAGAAAGTTCCCCATGGTGTAATGAAGGTGGTTTTGTGCTGATCTTCTGGCGCAATCAGGATTTGGTTGTATCCTAAAAATCCGTCCATGAGTGATAACATCTCATGGCCAGCCGTAAGATCAACAAGTTGGTCAATGTTTGGAAGAGGAAAGTCATCTTTGGGACAAGCTAGGTTAAGGTCATGATAGTCTGTGTAGATTCGGATCCCCCCAGTCACCTTGGTGATAGGAACGATGTTAGAGACCCACTACGGATAATCGATGGGTTGGATGAAGGAGACTAAAAGAAGGCACTGAAGCTCTTCTTTGACAAGAAGTACAACACGTGGATGCATTTTGCGAAGCTTTTGCCTAATAGGCTTAGCCTTTGGGTTTGTGACAATGTTATGAGTGGCAATGTTAGGGTCGATGCCAGGCATGTCGGTGTAGGTCCAGGCAAAGGCTTTGCGATTGTCTGAGAGAAATGTGGTATAGTCGGCCTGCTCCTGAGTGTCTAAAGACTGACCAATCTTTAAGACTTGAGGAACATCAGAAGATGAAAGGTTAATGTCAATGGTTGATTCATTTAACATAACCTATGTTTTAGAGGGAAGGGAGTGCTGAATAAAAGAATCATCGGCACCCATATAGGTAAGAATGGCATTGTCGTCTATGTAGTGGATTGTGTTGATGGTTGATGATTCATCGTCTATCATGCTGGGATAAATGAGAGGGAGAGACTTGGGAACCCTGTTGAGTTGATAGGTTAGGGGTTCCAAGCGGATGGTGTTTATGCAAAAAAAAAACTAGGAGGGATGGAAACCACCGACTCCGTAGGTGAGGATGGAAAAATAGGTGAGTCTAGAAGAAATTGGTTGATGGCTAGTTCAGGGGAAAGGTTTGTGGAAGGCTCAGTGGGTTCTTGGAAACCCAGTCCATACCGTTTCTTTGCATTATCATCACTGGGTGTTTCGACAGGCTGATGGGAGCCTTGTTCGTAACGTCCAAAGCTGAAACCCTTCCATGCACACCTATAAAGATAGGTATGTGCAAAGGTGGGATTGCTAAGAAAGGAGAAATCGGATGTAAAGATTTGAGGTGAGGAAGAAGGATTTGATTCAGTAGGGGCTTGATCCAGCCCCCCATAGATGAGATTGGTGCAAAGGCTAGGAGGACCATAAGGAATGACCATTCCGATCTGACAGTCATAGTTTGGGTTTTGATGAAATTGTCCATACTCTTTAGGAGTCTGGAACATGTCTAGAGTAAGGAGATGATATTCTCCTAGTTAAAGTCTTTGGAAGATGTCGTCCATGGGGTCCTTGGTTGGTAATTGAGAAGAGGATGTGGTGGCAACCACTGTTTGCGCACTAGTTGACGCTTCTGCGGATGGAGATGATGTTTGGGTTGATTCCTTAAGCGGGATAAGAACGTCATTTGGGCTATAGGTCATGTTACAGGTCTTAAAAGGGGATGGGTCAGTGGGAATGACATGGACTTGTTTGTCGTGTTTAAATTTGACACAACGATGAAGTGTTGAAGGGACGCAAGCCATGGCATGGATCCAAGGTCGCCCTCAGAGGATGTTGTATTGGAATTCTCCTTCAATGATGTAGAAGAGCTCTGGGATTGTGCGTGGACCAACGCGGATATGAAGGACAACAGTGCCGATAGTGTTAGTGGTTGTGTCATTAAATGATCTAAGGATTGCGTCAGTTTTTGATACGCAATTCTTGGGAAGGGCCAATTGGTCAAAGGCGTGGGAGGAAATGATATTAATGCTAGCACCCCCATCGATCATAACTCATTTAATATGGGTTTGATCAACGTAGGCTGTGATGAAAAGGGCGGCGTCCTGATCTTCCTCGATAGAGGTAGGAATCTCAGAATTACTGAAAGTGATGGAGGTGACAGGGGATAAAGAATGGACTAAGGCAGCAAGTGGTTGAGGGTCTTCAAGTTGAACCTCTACTACCTGTAGGGCTTTGATTAGAGCCTGGTGATGTTGGGGGGAGCTTTGAATAAGGTCATATAGGGTCATCTTCACAAGCGTTTGGTGAAGTTATTTTATCATAGATTCTGTGATTGCCTCTGAAGAAGTGGGTTGGGATGCACCTAAGATGGAAATCTTGGGTTTTGGTGGTTGAGGTGCCTGGACAAAAGGATAGGTCCAAGGAATAGCAGCTTTTTCTTTTGACTTGTCCTTCTGTGACCTAGTGGTTTCATGAATGGCGTTGATTTTGAAGATAGTAGGTGAAGAAGGGGTTATGGTCTGTTGGTGAGACGTTGATGCGGTTGATGAGGTTGGATGGGAAGGTGTCGAGGGTTGGTCAAGAGTGTCCTCAAGGAGAAGAGTGTCTTTCTCCATATAGCAGTGAACGACTGCCTTGAGGGCACAACAATTCTCGATATCGTGTCCTGGTGTGCGATGGTATAAACAAATCTTTGTATCATCGAACCAAGATGGTTTTGACCCGAGAGGTTGGAATGGCTTAATGGCAGGAAGGGTAATGCTAGAAGTTTGCAAAATTTGGCACAATATCAAAGCGTATGAACCTTCTAAGGGGTCCACGCTTGTTGATGCATGATGTGCTGGTGACTTTTGCTTGGGGGATGCTGAAGAAGGTTTTCGTACCACCTTTTGGGTTGGTGGTGCGGTGACAGGTGAAGACGGCACTTTTTTTGTGAGAGGTGCCAAATTTTTGAGAGGGGGTTGGCTTGTTGTTGGTGAAGGAAGTAATGGAGGCAATTTGTGTTGGTTAAGAGACAGAGTAGGAAGCACGCCGAGTAGGGTAGAAGGATGAGGACCTAGGATGGAGGGCAAAGTTGACAGCGGAGGAGGAGTTCGTCTTTGTGGTTTGGCAGTCTTCTTTGACTTGGTTGGAAGACTACTTTTGGTCGAGGTTTGGTTCAAGTCCACCTTCACTTGCGGGTGAGTGAGAGTAGAGAGAGGGCGAATGCCAAGTGACTTGATCGGTTTGGATTGGGTAGATGCAGGTTTAGGCGTGAGGATTTGGTCTTTGTTTGGAGTCTTGGGCAATTCTGCCGTGGGAGAATTGGCAACATGAGATGAAAGGGCACGAGAATGTTGAAGAACTTTAAGATGTTCCCACAATCCCCGATGTTCCACTTTCCTTGAAGGGAGAAGTTCTAATTTCTCCACTAGTCAGGAAAATGGTTGGGAGGATGTTGGATGAGGTTGGGATCCTTGAGAAGATGTGTTAGGTGTGGTAATATTTTCGGACCCAAGGTGTGTGGGAGTTATAGCTGGATTGTCGTTGGTTGAGGAAGATGGAGAGTCAGGTTCTTCTCTTAGTGGAGAAGGAATGGGAGAGTGTGACTCCTCAAGCGGGTAAAGGGTAGGAATTATGGTGCCCTCCACTTGTGGTCAAGGAGTGGGTAAGGTCAGTCCTCCATAGGCAGAAGAAAAGAGGATGGTGAGACCGGTGGCGCTGATAAGGTTGAGGCATCCTCCAGGATGAGAGAGGTTGATGGAGAACTGACTGGGGAAAGAGGTTCATCCATACGTGATGGATTGGTAGATGGGTTAACCTCTTGAGATTGGTTGGGGATGAAAGGTGAGATTTTATTGACCGTTCGAATATCATGTTCATGCGTGTTGTCAATTAAGGTCTGGACATTATTTTGGGTTGGTGGATGGTTGGGAAATGGTTGTTTGAATATGTCAATGCCCTAGTTTGGAGGAGCATTAGGATTATCTAGAATGAGCTCCCCCTTTTCAAGCATGTCTTGGACTATGTTTTTGAAGGTTTTACAGTTTCCCGTGTCATGACCTTTGACACAGTGGAAATTACAAAAGTCATTTTCCCTATACCACGTAGGGATGGCGCGTGAGGGATCAAATTGTGGCGGTGGTCGAATCTGGGGAAGGTTGAGAATCCCCTGTTTAACAAGCTTTTCCAGTATAGATGCGTAAGATTCTACAAGAGGAGTATATTGTCTTTAAACATATCTCTGCTGGAATTGACGGGTGGCACTCTGAGATGTGGATGGCTCAGGCTGATTAGATGAAGAGGATGATGGTCTAACGGCCACAGCGTTAGCTGAAGCTTTAGACTTAGGATTTGATGATGAAGGTTTAGAAGAAGAAGAGTCATTAGTCTTAGAGTTGGGGTTCTTGCTCCGCAACTTGACTTTGTTCTCCTCGATGGCACGTAATTCAAGTTTACGGGCCATCGTGAAGGCTTCGTCAAAGGTACGGAAGGTCTGAACCCTTAAAGTGGAAGAAATGTGTTTGGTGCAAGCTCGAGAGAATAGTTCAATAAGTTCAGTTTGAGGTAGGGAAAAGGAGAGTTGATTGATAAGGCCTCTCCAATGAGCAACAAAGTTAGCTACTGATTCATCCTCAAATTGGTGGATAGTGTAAAGGTCTGTGATCGAAACCTTTTTGGTGATATTAATGGAGAAATGGTCAAGAAAAAGCTGGGCCAATTGTGTAAATGTAAAGAGAGAATGGCTGGCAATCGAGCTATACCAGTCAAGCGCAGCACCAGAAAGGGACATAAGAAATGTGTGCAAGATCAATGCATCGTCATGGGTGATAAGGTAACAGGCATGTCTAAATGCCCGTAAGTGTTGCTGTGGGTCTTCCTTGCTTTGAAAGCAAAAAAATATGGGAAGCTCCCACTGGCTGGGGTATGGTCTAATTGGAATGGAAGGATGAATAGGCTCATTGCAAATTTGCTCGTATGATAGAGCATTGCGTGAGCCAGAAATGAAAGTCTCTAAGCTAGACATCTTATCCATCAGCATTTTGATCATATCTGCTGACGGATTGGTGGGTGGAGCGCCCCCTAGATTATAAGGCGCTTGAAAGATATTTGGAGGGGCGTATGACGTGGATGGTTGCATAGATGCAACATATGGATAGCTAGTTATGGGAGCAAAAGTTGGGGCCAAGGGTACTTGTGTTATGGGGTTGGTTGGCACAAGTTGGATAGGAGCCGTCAAGGATGGTTGAGGCGTGGCTACACTTGTTGACGGGTAAACGGTTACTCTTGTATTTATTGGTGCAAGAGTAGGGGGAATAGAGACTAGAAGGTTTTGGAAAGGTGTGGAGTTTGGTTGAGTGACTTGAGGTTGAGGGAGTATTAGAACCCCCATGGAGGTAGGTTTAGATGGAGAGGTTACATTTTGGAGGTAAGACACGGTTGGGTTATTGGTGGAGGTATTGTCTAGTGGCTGAATTGTAGGTGCGATTGATGTGGTTCTTGTGTCAAATAAGGAAGTCGGCATCCCATAGATTAGGTTGCCTAGGGAGTCTCGTGTTTGGCTATTCGTGAGATAGTGTTGTAAGGCTTTGACGTTAAGGTCTAATAATCATGCAAAGTCTTGGTCCCCTTCTGGGACGATAGGAGTTTGAGGCAGGGTTGGGCGAGTGGGAGTTCTTTCAGTCTCCGAGTTGAACTCCATTATAGGACTAGTTATAGATGGTGAAGGTGGAAGAGGTTATTGACTAGCGTGGTCAAGAAGGGCCTTGGTTTGACTGCATGTCAAAAACATTCAAGGCAAGAAAGGGTCAGGTTTTAGAAAACTGTGTTTTGTTAGTCTCAAAAAACTAGAATGGATGTTTAGACAGTCAGAAAGTTGGATTTTAAGCTTGCTATTTTTGGAAAAAAGAAAATAGACAGAGATCGATGTCGGTATAAAAACTGATGTCGGTGAAGAATACTGCCGAGGTCGGTCAGATGATCGATGCCAGTACAGAAAAGTTGCCGACGTCGGTTACAGGACTGATGTCGGTTACTGTGTTTTCCAAAAACTCAGAAAAAAAGTTTTTGGAAATGGAGAAGACGTCCTTACCAGCTCAAAAAAGACAGATAAAAATAGAAAATATGATGATGACAGACAGAGCCTAGCGTTAAGTCCCTAGAAACAATTTTATTAAGATCGTGTGGCTTATGCCTTAATATGATGTTTGAGGAAGTTGGCTACAAGAAGGGTCCTAGAATAGGCAATCTAAAGATGGTTTTAGGTATGTTAAGGCACTCAAAAATCTGTATTAGCTTTCGTACAGGCCTGGTGCTAAGGAGCAAGCTCCCCTCACTTCACGATTCCAGTGGTTAGCTGGTTTCGCTTAGCCAAAATATACTTTCACTATAGTTTAGACTCTGCCAGAGAATAGAGTTGGCTTTCCCCTTGGTGGTGAAATCTAAGTAGGATTGTTGGGTTGGGTAAGGTTGTCTGCTGGGTGATGAAATCCCAGTCGGGCCTTGTCTTAAGTGAGTTTGATGTTTTATTGAGTGCACGTGGTCTGGTAGTGTAACATCAAGTGATCTACGATTTATTCAATATGCGTTTTACTAATTACTAAGTGTGGACTAGAAAGATGTAAGAAAGCAAGAAATGAAATGCAGTAAGTTTTAAAGCCCCAAAATCGAAATATTGAATTGGAATGAAGACAAGTTGGAGAAAGGGTTGAAGAAAATGATTTTCTTACTAGTTTAGAAAATGCAAGAAAAAGGAAGAAAGAGTTCTTTTTATTTCCTGCTTATGATTTTTTTTTAGAAAAGAAGAAAGAGAGGTGAAGGTTAAGAAGCCTAATGCAACTAAATGAACAAAGAAGAAAGGGAACCCAAGGAAGGCCCTAAAGGGGTCCCACCGGGCGTGCCAGAATGTTTCTATTCAAATTTTGTTTTCAATTTCAAAAGAAAGAATTAAGAAACTTAAGAAAGAATGGTCAAGGCTTGATGTGTACCTGGATAAAGTCTGCGCACCGTAATCTAGACACTGTGAGTACTCCTCTTTGGCTGTGGAGGAATGACACCTGCAAAGAAAAGAAGCTTGGACAAAAGAAGATGTTAAATGGATAGATGGTGGGTTGTCAAGCGAAAGCTTGATCCCAGAAGTATGAAAACTTCCTTAAGGGATATAAACCCACTAATCAACAGAAAGAAATGTCCGATAAATAGCTGAATAATGAAGAACTGAAAGTGATAAAAGAAATGGAATGAAAAAGAGAAGTAAAGACTTACTTGAAAGAAGCTGTTGGATTGATAACAGTCACCAGTGTTGGTAAGCCTACCAGCGTCGGTTGGTCAAGGTGCCGACGTCGGTTGGGGTAGTGACCGGTGTCGGTCAGGGCAAAGGTCTTTAGATGAAGTCTGGTTAACTCTGTGGTCTGTGGACAGAGTTTGGTCAGGGTCTGGGTTTATTTGAGTAGTCTGTGGACAGAGTCTGATCAAGGTTTTGGTTTGTGGACAAAGTTTTGGGCTTGGTTGAATGATCAGAGGTCTAAATCTGGTTAAATGGGTAGAATGTATGATCCGATAGAGGACAGAAAAGATAGGGATGGTGGATAAATCAAGATTTGAGTCTGGGTTGATTAACAGTCTGGTCTAGGGAGATATTGTTTGAAAGAAATAGCTAAAAAGAGAATAAAAACACAGACAGTATACTTACTTGTGCCTTGTGGAAGATGTGCTACCGATGATTCCCGAACCTGCTGTTAATGTAGCTTGTATGGAGAACCTGTTGCTGATAGAGAACCTGAAGCTGTTGTTGCACCTAAGGGAGAGAGTGGGAGGCTTGATTGAGAGATTTTTCAGTTTGACGGATGGTCGAAGATTAGGATTCCTGATTCGCTTTCAGGGATTCACTGATTTTTGATTCGAATCCCCAAAAGAGTTGGAAAGATTGGTTAAGTATAACCGATGTCGGTGATTCCACCGGCGTCGATCGACACTTGGCCGATATTGGCGGGGTTAGAACGGGCAAAAAGAGCCACCAAGCCCATTTTTCATCCGCCAAGTGCCCTATCCGTTGGAGAATGCCGAGGGTTGGGCTAAATATGCACGAGAGTTTGTTAGGTGGTTAGAAGAATTAGGAATAGATCTTGAGTGAGTCATAGGAGGAGAATTAGTCCAAGGTGAGGTGTCCCAGGCGAGGTGTCATGGGTGATGTGTCCAAGGAGGGGGGTTAATTTAAAATAAATTAATTATTTTAAATTAGTAATTGGGTTAGGAATGGACTAAGGGAGAAAGTGACCAAGGGTTAGACACGTTTTAGGTGTCTACAATGCCTTTTCATTATTTGAGAAGATGTTACTATGATTATAGATTACAATGCCTTCCAAAATAGGGGAAAACTATAGACACCTAAATCTAGCCATCGATGATCTCTAATTAGGCTTTTGACTAATTTACACCAAAATGCACAATTTGGCCTAAAAATACTAAATCACATTAAATGAGTTGAAATTGATATATTCAAGTGCCAAATTTGGCTATGGTATCACTAAATGGAGCAATGAAATTTATGGGCCAGTTAACTTTGATTAGATCATTTTGAGTCAAAATGTTAATTTAACACCTAGGTGCTCTGGATTGATCTTTTCTATCAAATTTCTTGTATGATATGTGTGTCTTTTTTATTTGGTTTTGGAAACATCATAAATGGGATAATGGATCCAATGCATCTGACATTGACTTCTAATTCCAATTTAATCAATTTTTGGACCAATAACAAGGCATTCTGATCAATTTGAGTAATTTGTGCACAAAGTGCTTAATCATGTTTAAGAGCTAATTAAGCCAAATCAAGGCCTAATTAATAATTCCATGGAAACTTGTTGAAAACTTGTTTTTAAAAATGAATATTGAATATCTACATCATCAAGCGACCTCATTTTATGGGAAAATATCCCTAAGCCATAAATGCCACAAATATCAAGATTATGGGTCTCCCATACCTCTTTATTACCTCCCATGCCTCATTAATGTCCCTTCTTCCAAATTTATGATGAGGATAATTATGGATTTTAATTACATAGTTCAATTAATCCATGACCACACATCTCAATCTTGAGATGGATTGTCATGGTTGATTTTAGTCATTCTTGAAAATCTATAAATAGAGAGGCCGTGAGCATCATTTTTAAGATTAATTTGTGCAAAGTTACCATGTCAAATTGATTCTAATAGCTCTCACATGCCAAAATATTTAGCCAAGCCAAAGCCATAAGGTTCTTGTTAGGTTGTGGATTTAAAAGCTTCACTTTATGCAAACATGGAGGAGGTTGCAGAGTTCCAGGGATACTGGCATCGGCAGTGTAACTGATGTTGGTCAAGGGTGAACAGAAGGGAAACTGAAAATGGCAGGAGTCAGCCGATGTTGGTCACCTACAGACAGATGGGGACTGACGTTGGTCACCTGTGCGGTTCCAAAACTACTCATTGCATGAACAGTCAGCTTGTTAAACCAATTGTTTGCATGTAAAGGCTATTTTGAGTCTTGAGTTGCATGTCTAATTATTATAAATTAGAATTCTAAGTTATTGTTTAGTATGGGATCTATTTATAGACTCATTGGCATGTATTGTAATTAAGGAGGAAGGCAAGGAAGAGATCCTTCCAATTGTAAGAACAAGTTGATCTGCAGGTGGCAGCAAGATCACGGAGAAGTTCTACATGTGTAAGTAAGATCATTTGAGTTGCAAGTTGTTGCAAGTTCATGGGAGATCTGTTTGAAGTACTTTGAGTACTTGGGTACTGGCAGTGTTATTACTAACAGGTTAGAGGTGAGCACTAACTCTGTGTTTGAGTTGTGTGTTGGGACCGCTTTTGGTAGGAGAGTGAACTCTTGAGGGAAAGAGATCTATACATCTAAGAGGTGTGGAAGATTGTGGCATCTTCATTGTATTTTCTTCTAGCATGAGTATTAATACAAGATTGTGTATTGTCTCTCATATTCTGTGTCATTTGTGAATTCTAGTTACTTGTCAATTCTAGTATAATTCCATGATTAGTTGCTTATACAAGGTAATCATATGTACTCTTATTGAGGAGTTGGATCCTGACAAGTGGTATCAGAGCTTTTGGTTGGGTTACTAACAGGTTGTATCAGATTTGGTTAGTGTTTGTTAATTACAAGTCACTCACAGGGACTTCTATTTGAGTGGGAGTATAGCAATGGCAGAAGAAAGTAAGCTACGAATAGAGAATTTTAATGGCAAGAACTATCAATTATGGAGGATGCAGATTGAAGATTATCTGTATTAGAAAGATTTGTACTTACCCTTGGGTGGGGTTGCGTGCAAGGCCATGGATATGAAGGATGAAGCATGGAAGGTTCTTGATCAGAAGGCTTTGGGATCTATAAGGTTGAGCCTTGCATCATCTATGATTTCCAACTTATCACAAGCTAAGACAATGGTAGAGTTGATGGAATCTTTGGCAAATTTATATGAAAAACCCTCAGCTTCGAATAAGGTATTTCTTATGAAGTAATTATTTAATTTGCAAATGTTGGAAAGTGGATCTGTTCATAGTTATCTTAGTGATTTCCATGGTTTGGTAAATCAGTTAAATTCAGTCAATATTGTTTTTGATGATGAAATTAAGGCTCTCTTAATCTTATGCTCATTACCTAAAAGTTGGGAGAGTTTGGTAATGGCAGTTAGTAATACTGTGTTTGCTTCAAAAATATTAAAATTGGATGATGTTGTGAGTGAATCTTGAATGAATAAATTCACAAGAAAAGCACAGATGAATCATCAGGGAATGCTTTGAGTGTTGAAATTAGGGGAAGGCAAAGAGATGAGATCGAGCATGGGAGATCAAGGTCCAAGATAGGCAAGAGATCCAAGTCCATGTATGGCAGAATAACCTACTAGAAATGTGGAAAGCAAGGGCATGTAAAGAGATATTGTTGGTTGGTTGAATATTAGCAAGAAGGAACTGAAGAAGCAGATGTTACAGGTATTGTTACAGGTATCATTGCACAAGATGCTCTGGTATGTTCCTTGGATAAAGTAGAATCTTGGGTTTTAGATTCTAGTGCCTCTTTCTATGCATCCCCAAATAGGGAATTTTTTCATGAATATGTCTAGGGAGACTTTGGAGAAATTTATTTAGGGGATGGTAAGCCTTGTCAAATGGTTAGCAAAGGGAAAGTGAAGCTGAAATTGTAGACGGGCAACACATGGGTGTTGAAGGAGGTCATGCATATCCCAGTCCTGAAGTGGAATTTGATTTTTGTTGGAAGGTTGGGTGATGAGGGTTGCACAGTAACTCTCACAGTGGACTCTTGGAAAGTTTCCAAGGGTGCACTTGTTGTAGCAAGAGGTAAGAAAGTAGGTACGCTTTATCTATCTACTTGTATTACTGATTCTCCTTCTCGTTTATCTACTTCAGCTGTAGATTTGAAGATGTGGCTTAATAGGCTTGGTCACATGAATAAGAAGGGGATGCATGTTCTTGAGTCAAAGGGTATGCTTTTAGATTTGAAAAGCATGGATTGAGATTTCTGTAAGCAAAGGAAGAAAGTGACATTTCTTGAGAAATCTGATGTTCGTGACAAGAATAAGAAAGCCTTGGTTTTCAAGGAGAAGATGATAGACAGATGTCAGTTTAAGGGGCTGAAGAATTTTGATTAGAGAAAGGTTGATATGGATAAGGGTTTGATCCAAAAGGTGTTCACAGGTAAAAGTCATCACTCACAAGTAAAACACAGAGACCGACGTTGGTTAGAAAATCGATGTCAGCATCTAGACAGGGACCAATGTTGGCTATGTGTAGCCTGATGTTGGTGACTCTAGATAAATAAACATCAGCATCGATCAGGGAGAATCAATGTCAGTAATGAGGCAGTCACATGGAACTGACATCGGTCAGGTGTAGATTGAGATGTGATCGGCATCGGTCACTGAGATGGATTTTGGGTGGATAGCAAGCTATCAAGGAGTCTCAAGCACCCATATGGAGGACTTAAAGGGTAAGTAAGCCTCAAATTCATCATTTCCCTTCTTTACACTACTTGTTGCTCACTGATGGTCAAGAACCAAGAAGTTATTAAAGAAGCAGAGCAGGTAAATCTTAAAAATAGTGGGAGCTTGGCATGGATGAAGGATGTGATTCCTTGGAGAATAACCAAATGGGAGTTTTTGGGGTGGAATTGCCACTTGGAAGAAAGCACTAAGAGATGAATGGATGTTCAGGATAAAGAAGAGTGGGAATGTACACGTGAGATGGAAGGCCAGGGTATATGGTCTTGAGTAAGCTGCAGGACAATGAAGGTTTGACCATTGTGTTTCTCTTTACCAGGTTGGATAATATTAGCTACATTATCCTGTTACTATATTGTGTGCTTATTGCAGGGTTGCACATACAGGGAGTTGCTGAACTAAAGGTAAAGTTAGTTTAGAGGTGTGTCATGAGGAATGTGGGAGCAGAAAGATTCTTTGGCATGAGTGTGTTCTAGAGACATGGAAGGTCACAGGTTGATTTTGTCTCTAGATGATTGTGTGAAATGGGTTAGCATGCCAATGGTTAGACAGTTTTATGAACAGTGTCCCGATTCACATGATGAGGTTAAGTACATGTGTACTAGACTTGAGATTTCCCAAGTAGTGGGAGTTGTCAACAAGTTTGGAGCCAATCTGAGAAAGAAGCACTAGAGAGCAATTCGGTGGATTCTCAAATATCTGAGAGGGACTACCAGCAGGTGCACATGCTATGCAGGGTCAAGTTCTTTTCTACATGGGTTTGTAGATGCAGATGTGGCAGGGGATTTCGATGATAGGATGTGCACCACAAGATTTATGGTGGTTGGTCTTTAAGAGAGATCTTAAAGAGGGATACAATGCCAAGAAACAAACTAGATGATGTACAAGTACAGGTACAGGTGCAGATGTTTATCGCTAAGTGGGAGATTGTTAGGTTGTGGAGTTAAAAGCTTCACTATATGTAAATATGGAGGAGGTTGTTGAGTTCTAGGGATACTGGCATCGGCATCACAACTGACGTCGGTCAGGGGTGAACAGAAGGGAAATTGACATCGACAGGAGTCGACCGACGTCAGTCACCTCTAGATAGATGGGGACCGATGTCGATCGCCTGTGCGGTTCCAGAACTGCTTGTTACATGAACAGTCAGTTTGTTGAACCAATTGTTTGCATGTAAAGGCTATTTTGAGTCTTGAGCTGCGTGTCTAATTATTGTAAATTATAAGTCTAAGTTATTGTTTAGTATGGGATCTATTTATAGACTCATTGGCATGTATTGTAATTAAGGAGGAAGGCAAGGAAGAGATCCTTCCAATTGTAAGAACAGGTTGATCTGCAGGTGGCAGCAAGATCAAGGAGAAGTTCTACATGTGTAAGTAAGATCATTTGAGTTGTAGGTTGTTGCAATTTCATGGGAGATCTACTTGAAGTACTTTGAGTACTTGGGTACTGGCAGTGTTATTACTGACTGGTTGGAGGTGAACACCAACTCTGTGTTTGAGTTGTGTGTTGGGACCATTTTTGGTAGGAGAGTGAACTCTTTAGGGAAAGAGATCTATACATTTGAGATGTGTGGAAGATTGTGGCATCTTCATTGTATTTCCTTCTGGCATGAGTATTAATACAAGATTGTGTATTGTCTCTCATATTCTGTGTCATTTGTGAGTTCTAGTATAATTTCGTGATTAGTTGCTTATACAAGGTAATCATATGTAATCTTATTGAGGAGTTGGATCCTGACAGTCCCAAGAAGAAGAGGAGATATCCAATCTTCCTTTGATGAATACTTCATGAGCACAAGCTGAGCAAGTTACTACAACAATCATTTGGAGCATCTAAGGAAGGTGAAGGATTCTTGTTTTTCTTTAATTTTGAGTTGTGATTTTCATTTGTTTTTATTATTAAGTTCACCCTAATAACTAGGCCTAGAGATGTATACTAATTAGTGTGTTTTTATCAATTTATTTTCATTGTTAGACTAACACAATACTAATCACCTCTCTTGAGGCAAATTCCTAGTTCACACAAAGCACTCAACCAATTCATAAATTCCAATGAAGAATCACAACAACCTCAGGTAGTGAAACCAATTAGTATAGATCAAGCTATAATTTATTTCATATGAGAGATTGATCACATGGGATGGGATACTAAATAATTGTTTTAGGAATTGATCACAAGTGGTAATAGGGCCCTCACAAATATTCTAGAGCATTATGGTATCATCATGGAGAGGAAGGAAATTATGAAAGCACAGATCAACAACTATGAAGAAGAGATTTAGACTTTGAGCATGTATTATCATAAGTTTACACCCATAAAGTTAATTGATATTAATACCCTCATCACTAAGAATATATTGAAGAATTATACTGAGCATGAGGAATTAATACATAAGGTTGCCTAATTCTAGATAATAATATTGATCGAGTATGATGAATGAGCTAAAGAGGACCATGATAAAGCCATTGATGTGTTGTATGAAATTGATGGCATGATGAATTTAATGTCATGTCAACCATTGGATGATATTGGTGGTATCTACCAACTATAATAGATATAGGGACATTTTAAATCAATAGTTGAAAAGGAGTCTAGAAAGAACATAGTTTTTGTTTTGAGTTCAATTCATAGGTTCATAAAATATGAGAAGGTGATTGATCGAATGAGAACCAAGATGCAGTGCATAATAACCTTTTAAAGAGAGTTATTTGACGTATACGTAGATTTCATAGCTTTTAATATTTATTCTTATGGGCTAGATGAAGAATGAATACATGAAATATTAAAAGCCTTTGATGCATACTCAAAGAAGTAGCAAGCATAAAGCAATAAGAAAGATGAAGCTAGCCTAAAGATTGATTAATTTTCCCTCTCTTTCTCATTTTAAAATATTTCTATCATGTGTTGTTTCATTTTGAAGACATTTTATGACTCTTTTAAAGAAAGAAAAAGCATATATTTTTTCACTTTATATCTTTTAAATATGGAAGTTATAAAAAGCAAGTTGAAAATTACACTTTTTATTTTGATTAATGTGAAATGAAAAGTGTAAAGTCACAAAGTCAAAGTGCATGCCCCCTTTTTGTAAAAAATGATAAGGCTTAAATTTTGAAAAGTCTCAATTAGTCTTGTACACTAGGGTTTGCATGTAAAAGAGTTTTGAAAATTTATTTTAAATATTATATTTTCCTCTTGAAGACCAAGTTATTTTTTTAGTGTCACTTCTTGTATGGAGAGCTATTTATATCCATCATCTAAGGAACTCACATGAAGATTTCCAGCTATGACAAGACCACTGCCAGATCAACACAAGACTCATGCATGTCATTTTATAACTATTACACAAGTTTAGAAGCACCAGTAAAGGAGGAACTCACACCTTTTACATGAGGGTTTAAAATTTGCATGATCTCCTTCAACTAGGTATTCAATTTTTTTAACTACATCTTGTCTATGAGAGATTTTATATAAAAATGGGTAGGCCCCATGGCTCAATTTATATTTTTGATGTTAGTAATATTGTTTTTTAATTTGAATGTATTTTATACAAGTTGTAGCCTTTAGATAGAAATAAAGTTGTGTTTTTCCTTTCTTGTCTTTGAAATCTCTACATCATTCAAGTTATTTAATTCCTTGTGGAAGTCTTTTATCTTTTATTTTAGGTCAAGATAATCATCTGTAGTATTTTTCCCTCTTGATAATATTGTTTGAAATATATATCTTTTCCCTTTATTTAAAAATATCTAAAATTATACCTTTGATTTCAAATTTGCATAATTCTATGCTTGACATAAACTCATTCTATTTTATTCCCTATTATGATCTCTAAAGCAAGCAGCTGGATCTAATGTATTTCAGATTATACCTCTGATTTCAATTCTTCAACCCTTTTCCTGTGAGAACCCTAGTTTAGGATGTAAAAAGCACTAAAGAGCGATATTTTCATAAGACTGATATCTTATCAATTTGCATTAGATTTTAGTGAAAATAGGTCAACCTTCTCTGAAGATAAACCTCAAATTTTCCAAGGTCCCATGGCTTTGGAGTTTTTTTCCATTATTTCATTAAGTACTTATACAACAAGCTATAGAATAAAGATAGGTGCAATCCTATGTGATAATAGTAAATTCAAAATTTCAAATCAAATGCAAAGAGTAACTCAAAAAAGCATAGTACACCCCCTTTGAATTATGAAATGGTGAAACCCCCATGAATTTTGTAAATTCACTCTTAAAAGATGTCAAACTTAGCTGATAATGAATCTAGAGTAGTCAATCTAAGTGTCATAAAAGACTTTTTTTTTTTAAAACAAGGTGAGGATGTTGATCTCTATTGATAATGCATCCAATGAACTAATATACAAAACAACACACACACACACACACACACACACACACACACACACACACACACATAGAGAGAGAGAGAGAGAGAGAGAGAGAGAGAGAGAGAGAGAGAGAGAGAGAGAGAGAGAGAGAGAGAGAGAGAGAGATTTAATACGATGGGGTTAGGCCACCTACCAAATTGGACCTCGCCCTTTGGTCTTTATATAGCAAAAAAATGAAGAGATTTGAAAAAAATATGTCTTTTAACAATTTCCCACAATACAATATATTATTTTTGTACTAAAAAAATAAAAAAGGTAATAATAAAGTATCTCTCTAAGGTTTAATAATCCCCCTTATGGATAATATTATATATTTTTGACACAATAATAAGAATAATAAGACCTCTTAAAGCTTTTACCACCTTTTATGTATATAGAGAAATTTATACTTTGAGAATAAAGTGGTTCATGCATTTTATAATAAAAAAGGTGATCTAAATTAAAAAAACATTTTCTTACTCATTTAAAAACAATGAACTAAATACCCAAAAAACCAAATTTTGAAATGACTAGTTTTGAATGAGAGGTTCATCCCACCTGGTCAGAAGTCATCATGAGAGGAAAAATATTAAGTTGAATGTTGTGAGAGGAAATGGTAGAGAAGGGAGATGACAACTATGACATCACCCAAGAAGAAAGCCACATCCCTATTTCCCTCATATCATCAACCAATATTTCCAAGAATGATATGATGGTGTTCAATGTGTAGGTATAGGCCATAAACTAGTTGTAGGGGCATCAAACTAGTTGGAAGTGCTACAAACTAGAATGGGGGTTATGGATGGTGCCAAACTGAGCACCAAACTAAGCACAACATGACCAAAAATATAGAATGATGATACTATATATAGATGTGGTAGGATCAAATTATAATTTAGGAATTTATAATAGGGTTATGGGATTTTTTTTTTACTATGGAAGGTTGTAAATAGCATTTAGGTTGTGAGAAATCTTTGAGATGTTGTAACCTCTGTTACACACTAAAAAAAACAATGCCACCACTAGATAATAATACCCCTAGATTTATAATTAAATATCTCCCCTTCCCCCAAGATTTTTGAGATGTCAAAAGACACCCTAATTTTTTTACAAAACCTCAAAAAATAAACCTTAAAATAATCTCAATATTTTGATAATAGATTAGCAACAAATAAAAACAAGATAAACATTTATTAGATTAGCTCTAACACCATATTGGAGAAGTCACCCATTTTAGATAATGCAAATGCAAATTT